>JAUUDW010204755.1:0-14379 GCA_032361385.1 Panulirus guttatus | reverse complement strand
ATAATAATAATAATAATAATAATAATAATAATAATAATAATAATAATAATAATAATAGTAATAATAATGATAATAATGATAATAATAATAATAGTAGTAGTACTTATAATGATAATGATAATAGTGATAATAATGATAATAGTAATGATAATAATAATGGGATAAAGAAATTCGAAGATAATGCAAACACTATAGGCAATTGGACTCTACATGAGGGCAGGGAAGGGAGTTAAACAGACACTGTTTACGCTCACAGTGGGGTGGCAGCCAGTTAATCATAATCACTGGTCATGTCCACAACGGCTGAGGGATGAAGCTGTACTTATAGCCTTCTGTACGAACTGGTATTGGGTCCTCGAGGATGTGGGGCCGAACTGGAACTTGGGGACGAGGGATCTCTTTTGGCAGCTGATGACAGCGGGCGGGGATGGTGCAGATGGCTTTCCCCCGGATTGTCAGATGAGGTCCGTGTGATGGATGGAGGGAGTGGGGAGAGAACAGAGTGCTAAGGGCCTCTTGACAGGTCGTGTAAAAAAAGGGCCGAGGATGATCACCACGTGGGCCACTTTCTGCACAGTGTCCAGTAGCCTCTGTTGTGTAGTGGATAACAGGGAAGACCAACGGGAGAAAGTCTAGCACGAACACAAGCTGTGGTAGACGTTTTTCAGCTCCCTCACAGGGAACTCGAGGGTCTTGAGCCTGCGATTTGACGATTGTTTTCATCTGTTTCATCCAGCTCATTACAGCGTCCAGACCGACCCCGAAACGCCTGAGAGATTGAGCAACTACGAGGGGGCGAGAGTCTAGTGAGGCAGTAGTGGTGGGAGGGACTGGCAAAGCTGACGTGCCTGGCTATATGGTACTTGTTTGGTCGATGGTGACTCCTGGTGGCAATGGTTCAGTCCCTCAGGCTATCAGGAGAGGCGTTCTGGAAAACGGTGTTGCCGGGAGTGCTGGAGTCAACGCCGACACAAGCGGCAGAGTCGTCGACTTGCTTCCAACAAGCAGACGGAGCCGTCCGGGGGATCTGGCCTGGTGATCTAGGGTGTATGTGTGTGTGTGTGTGGGTGTCGCTATGTGTCGTTCTTGTGTGTTGTGAAGTCGTGCGTCTCCGACGAACGCACGTTCCTGTTGGCGCCGTGGGTCGCCGACGTCCGTCACTTCCAAGTGTTCTTTGTCACGCGCCATTACTTGCTCTTGGAGTCTGCGTCACGCTCTGGAGCCTGGGACTAGCGCCTTTCTCTCTCTCTCCCTCTCTCCCTCTCTCTCTCTCTCTCTCTCTCTCTCTCTCTCTCTCTCTCCCTCTCTCTCCCGTGAGCGCTCACTGCGCATCATCACTCGGCCTCAGCGGCTTTAGGGCACTGAAGGGTCAGAGGTCAGATACGTGTGACAGTGTGTGTGTGTGTGTGTGTGTGTGTGTGTGTGTGGAGGGGGTGGGGCGGTGCGGGTGGAGCGTATGCACCACTGCCACTATCACCGCCACCTTGAGGAATCCACCACACCAGCGCCTACCACAACCACACTACCACATCCGCCATGTCCAAGGGGTGACTTAATATTATCAATTTTCCTGTGTTTGAGGGAAAGAGGGGCCTGTATGAGGCCAGACCTCCGACTACTTCAAAAAGAGAAACATAAATCAGATGATTAGATAAAAATGCCCAATACTATTCAGTTCTTTTTTGCGTGTGTGAGTTTGACTATGAAGTAGCCTGCCACTGCTTAATGCACTTCAAGGGATTAAGAACTCACCGCTGTAAAGAAATATGTTCATGACATCCTGCACACGGAGCAACAGCAGTGACTCCTCTCAGGTCATAAGATCAGCAACGCTCAAAGATGGCGCATTTCCCTTTCTCCTGTGCCTCGGTTCATCACTCGTGGTTTGAAATATAAACGTATTACTGATAGCTATATTTAGTCGAACTAAGAAGAACGGAAATATATTACTGATATATTCGGTATATTCAGTTTCAATAACTCTGGGGGGATCCCCTTCTACATCTTGACTATATTATCATATGCTGACCCAAGCTATATTCAACGTAAATATTTGATGAAGACCTTAAAGAAAACGGAAATATTTACATTCTCGAGACGACCTGAACATGGTCAAGCCCGATGAACAGCTGGAGATTTGTGTGGCACCTTTTACATAAAGGACTAAAAATTACTTTACGGGTCACTACTCAAAACTAAAAACGGTGAGGGTGTAACAGAAGCACTTCTGAAGAACCACAGAGCACGCTTGAGAGGCTAAAGACTCACGTATTCTCTCTAAGTAGAGTGTTTTTACAGACCTCCCTCCGCAGGGAGGGTCCCCAGGGCTGAGAGACAAATTAGACACGCTCAGTCCTCCTGCGCGAGGCATCCACGTCGACCTGGGTCTTAATTGGCTCACGGGCCAGCAGGCGGCGTGCAGGACCCCTGAACCACTGTATCAGGTGACCAGCAAGGCCGAGCTGCACAGGATGCAGGAACTGAGACGGGGGAGGGAAGGAGAGGCGACGAGTATGAGGAGGGGGGTATGACCAAGGGAAGATGGAGGAGTGGGGAGAGGAGAGAGACAAGGTCGTCGCTAAGAGGAGGACGAGGTCGGGGGACGAGCCAGGAGAGACGGGACAAAATACGGAGACGTAGGAGATCCTGGGGAAGAGATAGAAGCGGCTGGTCTCGTACTGCGCTTGGTGGAGATATATCCCTGCTTCCCTCAGCCACATTCCACACCACCACACCCGGATAGACTTAATATCTTATCCATATATGCATCATGCACGTATCCTTCTTCTCGTTTTATCACTTGGAAGAGAGATAAGTGAAGGGTGACCTGATCACATAGTTTAAGTTTTTGAAAGAGATAGTTGACGTGGACAGTGAACAATTCTTTTAGAGACGTAGGGACAGAAAATTCGGAGGACATGAAAGGGAATTAAGCAAGAAACTTGATAGGAAAGATATAAAAAATTGTTATTGTAGTATAAGAGCTGTGAATAAATGGAATAGGATGAATTAAGATGTGATTACTGTAGACAGTTTACGGAAAGATTAGAAGCTGTACGGTAGTAGTGAGTGTTCAAGAGATGGGGATCCCCACGAGTGTAAAACTCTCTCCCCGTACAGTAGAAATAGGCAATTACACACACACTCATACACACATGCACCTCTTTATATATAATGAATCTGCGGGTAGACACAGGCACCTGACACCACTTATTTCACAACCAAGAGGCGTCCTAATGGCTCCCTAGTGGCACCTTACTGGCGCCTCTAGTTACCAAATTACGTAGACGCCACAGATTCCAATCCAAGGTCGAGGGGGTCAGTCCGACAGGTCGTTCCTCGAGTCATCCTTCTGCCTCCAGTTATCTTGCAGTAAATGCCATTAGCCTGTTCACCCAGATGTTCTTCTCCTCCCGAACTTTACAAGTTATCAAAATGTAAATGTTCTAGTAATGTCTAAGTTTCCTGAAGCTCAGTGAGTTTAGCTCTCTCAAGTTCAGCTGTAAGTTCTGAGTTATATTTCTACTCCAGCAGCATCGAGCTTCATCGTTACGTTCCACGTTCCTGTAAGTTCCATCATCACAAAAGTTCCTCTTTCCTCCGGTTCATTCATCTTGGTCCACGTACTCGAAGCATTTCTTTCAGTTCCTTTTCTCTGCATTTCTTTCGATGTTGTTCTTCCGCGTCTCTGCAAAGTCCAGGCGAGTGTAGTGGTAGAACATACGTTCCTGCACGTTCTTTCCTCCCGTCCCGTGTCCATATTTGACACGTGCAAAGACTCACAAAAGTAACGCCATCTAACTTCCCAGTAGGAGCCATTTTCTTTACCCTTGGGGTGCCGTAGGGTCATAGCCTCTCACCCACTTCCTTTCCTACAGATCTGTGCGACGGTGCTGGCCGTGGGATACGGGGTGGTGGCCTTCACCCTGGAGGAGCACGTCGTGGCCTGCAGGGAAGGACAAGCCCACGACGTCCTTGGCATCCTGCCGTCCTGCAAAGACCTGGCAGACACCTCGACGCTCCTTGCAGGTCAGTCGAAAGGGTCCGGTCAGGTTTTCCTTGTGGGTGTGACGTCTGACGTGGTCCTGAGGTATTACGGGTCAGAGAGAGAGAGAGAGAGAGAGAGAGAGCATTAAATTCATGAACAGAAATTTTTTTCTTTCTTTTTGACATTATGTCGAAATTCCTCGTCTCACTGTGAAAGCAATGTCGATATTCATCTGGAAGTTTGTATGCTCCGAGCGGACGTGTATACACATATATATATGCATTAGTGTCCTCCTGTATTATGACTAAGCTACAGTCGATTCATCTTGTTACTGGGCCACGACCCGCAGACCGACGCGTCCGTACTCACACACACGCGCGTGGAAGCACAAATCATTATTAAACAGTCTGATGTCCATTATGAGATATCACATTGAGAGAGACACTCCACACACACAGCTAGAGTTACAGTTCAGATGCATTTAACGTCACATACATTCCACACACGTAACTGGTGTCACATGACAATCCAGACACGTATAACTAGTCACATCAACTGCACACACATAACTAGAGTTATGCACAATACACACGTAGAGGATTAAAAGCAACATATTGTAAGAGATGGAGTCCCCACACCGTAAAAAGTCGCTCTCCCAATACACTAATAAGTAGATATACAAACCACAGAAACTAATAAGGCTACACACACATTCCACACATACACACTCCCTCAGACACACCTACGACAAGACACACACACACAGACACCGCTGAGCCGCACATACGCGCCACCGTACCCTCACAGACCACAGCCGCCCACACAGACACGAACCAGACACCAGCCCTGTGTAACGACATGCGTCTTCCCCCACAGCCCGGATCTTCTTGTACGTGCAAGTGAGCGTTTGGATCCTCTTCTTAACCTTCTCCATCCTGCTTATCGTCGGCGCAGTCAAGGTCAGTCGTCCCCTATTTACCTATCCTCTTCGCTCATTGCCAGGGACCTCAAGGAAAACTGCGTCCAGGCTTGATGTCTGGGGCCAGCAGACGATCTTGTTTCTTTGCAGAACGAGATGAGAGACAGACTGTTTCCATTTGTGGCATAATGTAATCAATGAGTCCTGCTATTTAGTCTTTTTTACCATGTTGTTCAGAGTTACTAGGAATTATTATTCTTTCAAAAGATAACTAATTTGATTCTGTTGAACGGAATACTTATCACAACAGAGTGTGTTTGTTACCGGAGATGAAAGTAAAAAAAGCATTACTGTTTGACTCTGTTTTACGTAGTCCCTCATGAGACGAGTCTGTGGTTGTTGTGTTGGGTCATTCACTGTTTCTTTAAGGACTTACTGATCAAAACTATTTGTGTTACTTGTGTCAGTGTTTGCGTTAGCTGCTTGGCCCTAAAAGGTTTCTCCTCTTGACTTCAGTGGTTCAACACAGCGCCAGTCTCGTCTATGAATGGGTCACACACTGATCGAAGATCTGAGCTCTAAATTGTACCATTGTGGATATTTGTTTACAGCTGGATCGATACCTGATAACGTTAACTAAAATAATCCTTTTTGTATATATATTTAGTTGCTTCTTGATGTGTCGTGATAATGGGGAAGGGAGTACATGAGTAGTCTGTTGCTTTTTGAAGTGTCTGTAGTTAGTGCAGCTTGCATCAATCATCATGGCATGTATGAATTAGCAGAGCCCCTGCCTCAATCAGGATCTCTTCACCACAGGAGCGCGGGGGGCTGCTGGTGCCTTGGCTGGTGCTATCTGTGGTGGTGATGGCAGCCGTGGTGTGGGCTGGGGTGAGGGCGGCCCTCCAGCGTCGCACCCTCGACCTCCTCGCCTCCGTCCTGGCCATCGTCATCTGCACCTACTGCTGCCTCGTCGTCCGCTCCTACTCCCGCCTCATCAAGCAGCAGGCGCTGGTGCCTGTGCTCGTGCCCTCCGTCTTCACGCGCTCCCGGATGTGCTGCGAGAACCCGTACGCCGACAGCGGGGAGATGCGCGAGCTGCCTCCAGCCTACACTTCCAACCCGCCCACACTCACCAAGAAATCCCAACCTCCGCCGCCGCCACTCCCCAAGAAATGCCCCCCGCCCACGGGCCTGGGCTTCAAGATATGATGACCGAGTGCCAGATCACGTGAGATTAGGGGCGTGATGATAATAACCTTCCCACATTCTCCTTTTGCCAACTCTTTCGTGTGACATTGAATAAATGAATTCTCATCACGAACGTGTATGTTTTATAAAGATGATTATCGTAGACTTTAAGGTGTTTTTGAACGAGAGATGAGAGAGAGAGAGAAGCTTTATTTCTTTCTTATAAGGTTAAGTGTGAGTTCCGTAAGAGGCCCGCAGATGCAGCTGATGTCGCACGCGACCTCGGGGCCAACTGCTGCAGCACGTCGCTGCTGGAGGAGAGGTGCCTGAGAACACCACTGAAGGTGGTGGTGGTGGTGTGGCTTCACGAGGGTAATATATGGCTTTCCGAAGGAAGACCCGTCTTCAGTATACAATACAGAAGTGGCTTAAGAGCAGAGGATGGTTTCTAAGCCTTCTCA
Source organism: Panulirus guttatus (assembly GCA_032361385.1). Taxonomy (NCBI): domain Eukaryota; kingdom Metazoa; phylum Arthropoda; class Malacostraca; order Decapoda; family Palinuridae; genus Panulirus; species Panulirus guttatus. The sequence continues at coordinate 7,820 of JAUUDW010204755.1, read as the reverse complement.
TACGAGCAAGACTCGCCAAAGGGTCGGGGGAAAAAATGAGAATCATTAAGATTAACATTATGGACTCCATTGGTATAACGGTTAGCGTTCCTGACCGTGACGCAATTCACGGGCCGTCCGCCTAGGGTCGAGCATCTCTGAGGCTTTCAAAATATTATGATGAATTTGCTTTTTCTTCTCTGTCCTTATATTCTTTGTTAGCTTTTGTTAATTGATCAAACGCACTGTTGTGAAAGCGTGAATAATCATATACCGATATGAATCAACTCTGAGCCTTGTGAATAATATGACAGGGAATACCTCTGAACATTTGGCCCATTGTTCTAACGCCGTCAATTTGACCCATTGTTCTAGCGTCGTCAACCACCGTAGGATTACAAAGCCCTTCCTTTCTCGCCAGTCTTCCTGCGTGGTGAGGCTGTCAGAGAACTACTACCCTGCTTCCGTCTATAATGACACTAACAATAGTGGCTGCGCCGTGCGGGGGCGCCTAATTTTGCCCGCCCGTAGCCGCGCAACACCCGGATTCCTCCGCCTAGGTTCCTTCTCTTTTCGGTGCATCCAAGTCCCGCGTTCAGTATTATCTCGTTTATCATTCCTCTTACGTGATGATGCAGTGGCTAACGTGAGTCATCGGCGGGTCTAGTTCAGGAAACGGACGCCGTCTACTTGACGCACATTAAGAGAATGAGCCAGGGTGTGTTTGTATATATTGTCAATAAAGCTGTATTCATAGATGCCATTTTTTCTATTCCTCCCGGCAATATTCCCCAGATGACTTAATCCTAAGGTAGATTTCATAGAAGGATTCCTAGGACGACGGTGACCAGGTATTATGAATTACCTTCGCCCCGAAACCCGTCCTGGAACCCGAATATTAGTTATAAGAATATCCTCTGCCCCGACACCCTTTCTTGAACCTAGATATTCGAGGTACGACAGACGAAGCCAGGCATGACCCTCTTGGCAGCTTTATACAGTGTTTCAATGTGCGGACGAAAACGTCATCAACAGCGTGACGAGTGCGTGGTCGGGGAGGATGGCAGACCCATCCTGACATGATGGGGACGGGGGAGGGGGTCTCAGGGTCTCAGGTTAGACAGGTTAGCAGAGGATACAAGATATGGACGTCTGCCTCAGAGGTCAGGATCCAGACTAAGTCTGTCGCCTGATGTAGAATATTTCTGTAGAAACGAAATGAGATGTTCACTTAGCAATCTGTATTACGGAAGCACACACAACTACGGATATACTAAGAGGTGAAACTAGAGGGACGACGTGTTGTAACCGCGAGAACGAAACACTGTTTTGCTCAGCATGATTTCGACCTGCACATAGGGACGAGACAATGCAATCATATCCTCCCTCAGGCATGTGGCCAAGAGCTGCAGACGTGGGCGAACGTGATGGGAAGCAAAGGTGAAGGTGTCTGTGAGGGTATCTGCAGGAGACATGTGAAGGTGCCTAGAGGAGACATGTGTCTGTGTGGAAGTAGTGAAACAGCTGTGGGGGTGAGGGGATACCAGCATGTAACTGTGGGTGAGATGCTGTGTGTTGTGGGTTCCGGCAATGTCCTATACAGGGACCAGAGAGGAATGGACTGAGGATGAAAAAAGAGTAAATATGAGAACAGAGACGAGGAGGAGTGAAAAGAGAATCGAGAGTGACAATTAGAGTCAATAGCTGTGGGTAATGTTGATAAGAAGAGTGCTTATAATGTTGAGATGATGTGCAAATTAAGAAGAGAAGTGAGAGTACAAGGGAGTATTAATTTCAGGTCACAAGTGGGCAGAAAAGTGGTTAAGGTGGAAAGAATAGCTGAGGAAAAGGAGGAAGCAGACGAGGTAGAAATGAGAGTAGGAGAAACACCAGAACAGAAAATGGAAACGTGATTAGAAAGCAGAGCAGAGATGGATACACAATGAAAATAACAGGACACAGACCTAGCGAGGGGGGTCTTGTGCCACGGTCTGAGCAGCAGAGGAGGGAATGGGCCACAGAAGAATCTTTAACTCTGTCTGTGGCGACGATTTCTCTACAGAACCGTGTGTGTGACATGTACCTCCTCATGCGACAGAAAAGCACATAGGAAAAGCAAAATAGTGTGCAGGGTTGTGAGAACGGGGAATCAACCCACAACCTGAACAGAATCATGAACTGCGAAGACTGTTGGAGGACGATGAACGTACTGAGCCAATAACTGACGCGTAGTCCTACCCACCTCAGCTCTTGTATACATGACTGAGAAGACTGGATCAGAAATAATAAAGATGCGAGAAATATACTGAATGGAATTTGTATATCAGATGTCCAACACTAAAAATCCATTAAATATATATGTAGACTAGTTTATCATAACTTCATTTATCAAATCTCTAACTTCAGAATCAAATAGCTGTATCTTGTTATATTCATCGAGTCTTTAAAAGGCAAAATGTCAGCCTTCCTCCAACCATGATGTCACCAGCCACTTCTGGGAAGACTAATCTTTCTCTCGTACCTCTCAAGGTGGCCCACAAGTTCGTCTTTACATGTGAGATTAAGATGTAATCTGTAAGATACATCACGCTACGCTTACACCCTCCCCACAACAGCAGGTACTGTATTCAAGCCACTCCTGGCCCGACAGCAGCGTCGTCCCAGGACAAATGAAGAGGAGAATATAAGGTGGGGATGCGTCGCCTCCCTCAGGCAGCGGCGGCGCCTCACTGCTGCAGGGAGGTTGGGAGGGAGCCACAGGCGCCCCTTCCCGTCCAAGACCCAGATACAACATTGCTACACTGATGACAGTCCCAGGTTCCTTCAGGATACCCTGAGATCGTTATCATCTCGTGAGGGAACTTAGAACGAGAAACATCACACTTTTAACTTTATTTCTTATGTACATAATGTATACAATGCTCGTCTCCCAAGACGGTTTGGTGATTTCACATCCAACACGACGAGTTAAGGTTTCACATACAACATATATAGATCTGGGAATGTATGGACTACACTTTTTTTATGTTCTGTTTAGTGGATCCTTGTGGCAGACACAACATTCCAAGTTTCATTATTCCTGTCTTCTCACACGGCATCCCACAGACGTGTACCTCCTCCACACACTGTGGAACCATTCCGCCACACGTGAGGTCCACTTCACCACACACTATGGGAATATCCAACGTAGGGCAGTGTATCACACCACACACTGTGGGACCATCCCACGCCCGTGCACCGCATAATGTGGACTTGCAGCCAAGGCAGACCAAGGATGGGCCGTTGTCATCTTTATTTTTTTCCTTACGCCACTAAACTTTGGAGATTTTTACCTTCCCATGCGTTTCACTGAAGACCAGACCTCGATGAGGGACTCCCGATCCTTCAACCCGAAAATAAAGCTAGAGTTTGGCACTGGTGAATGTCCTACTGCAGTGTGGCGAGTGGAATACCTCCATTACGACACCTGAGAATGTATCAGGGACTCCTCGGCCAAAGCCGCTCAGGAGGTGAGGAGGCGCACGCCGCTGAGGAGGCAGGTGTGGTCGGTGATGGTGGCGGCCAGGGGCATGTAGATCCAGAAGAGGGGAGGCGCCTTGTCGTCGTCGCTGACATAGACAGGTGTTCGGTGCACTGAGGGAGAGGTTGGAAATGGTTAAGCGTTTCTCCTGACGCCAGACGCCACGGGGCTATTTCCTCCAACCCTGAAGTAACTAAAGATAAAAATACACTATCTATCTAACTATCTACCTATCTATACTGAATGTTTTAAGCCGATGAAAAATACGATACTTGAAGTCCAGGAAATTATGAATAAGGATTACGCCTGTAAAAATGGAGAGGAGCTTTGATGCGAATAATTTAGGATGAAGAATTCTCTCTTCCTTTCTTAAGAATAGCAGAAATTTATAAACGCAATTTCTTTCACGCTTCTCCAGAAAAAGCAATCCCATTAAACCCATTACATCAGAAGGGCATACAAACTGATTCAGTGGCTTCAGAAAGAAAGTGTTTTATAAACTATATGACGTTTGTATCAGATTCACGAATGCATACACACCTTCGGCACAGTAACCTTATAAATCTAGACCTGCAAATGGAATATTCGTAAGTATTTACACGTACCTTAAAACTGATTTCGTGGGCATGAAATTGGTTTAGATGTGTCACTCATACACACGTGATGATCGGTATACGACTTCGTGACGTCTTAATACACCACTTTCCCTTGACCACACGTTACGTCCTTACCTCTGCTTGACTTTCGGAGCGTCTTCTTGACCCTGGTGGTGTACTGCATGACGGGCAGGTCGAGGCTGGAGGAGGCTGGGGTGCCAGTCCCCAGCTCCTCCGTCATGACCGCCTCATCCCCTGCGTCCCAGCGGGCGCCGCAGAGCACCATCCTCTCCATCACCACCGTCGGGGCCTCGTCCTCCTCGCTGACTTTGCCGTCGGCCTCGTTCCCTTTGGTAGAGAGGCTGGCGCTCAGGGATTTGGTCACCATCACCACCTCCAGCCCCTCCGCCCGGAGCTCCCCCCAGCAGCTGCGGGTCAGAGCCGCCCACGCCACGGCCGGCTCCCTCAACAGACCAAGGCGAACCGACCGTGGAGGATCAGGCCGACGGATCATGTCGTATAGCATGTCCCCCTTCGTTAACAGTCTGTCTAACCTCGCCTCTATCCGTCGCAGTTCATCCTCCTCTTGACAGTCCGGAACGCTGTCGTCAAGGACCTCGTGTAAGGAAGCCAAGTCATCACAGACAGTCAGCTTTGAAGTTATGTTCTGCGACGTTCTTAGGAAGTCGTCGAACTCCTGCTGTAGGACCGACAGGAGAGACCCTTGGACTTTCGCATCTGGCAGCTTCCTGCTTCTGGTCGAGTCGAAACGTTTGAGCCATCCTGTGTCTTGAAGGATTTGCCTGGAAGACCGGTCTCTGTTCACAGTCCTCAGAGCGATACTGACGTCCTTAGCTTCGTCCCTCTGGTTCTGTAGGATGATCATGGGCGCCACGCCGGTCAGGGAGACATTCTGCGCCAGGTAGATGAAATCCATCTGTGCGAAGTGGTCCTCCAGGGATGCGGTCCTCGGCACGGTATAGTGGGTCAGGGCTGACACCCTCCCAGGGACGTTCTGTATCGCCTCGGCAGAAATATAGACGTGCAGGAGCTGGGAGAGGATATTGTAGCACTCCTCCGTCAGCGCCCCTGAGATGTAGATATTGGAGAGCTGAGTCGTGAGGGACGGGACGAGGCTACTGTCTGCTGGAAGGACTCCGGTCACCAGAGACCTCAGGATGCTTTCTGCCTCCTCCCACTGAGAGTCTCCCAAGGTCTGGGCCAGAGGAGTGAAGTTGTTCTCCAGCGTCTGCCGCGTCACGAACGCTATGTGGAACAGAGCGAGGCTGAGAAGACACCATTTGCTCCACTCGCTGCTGTAGGCTGCCAGACGACTCTCCCCGATGAGCTCGTACAGGTGACGCAAAGACTCCTTGACTGTTGACGGTAAAGTCAAGTACACCTTGTGGCAGGAAGTCATCAGACTGACCGGTAGTTCGTCGTCGCTGTCGAAGTACATCCACACCTGAAATCGTTTGTGCGCCTCCTTGACCGACCTGTCTTTTAGAAGACTGTTCAGACAGTTGATACAAGACCGAGCGTCTGTACTCTTCTTCAGCAGCAGCCAGTAGCCTTTCTGAACGCACCGCCGCAGGCGCAGGCTTAGGCTGTCCTCTCTGCCCTGACCAAGAGCCACCACGTCGAGGGCCTCTGCGTTGCCTGTTAGCATCGGGTGGCACAGCGGCTGAATCTGCTGTAGGATGTACTGTACTTCCAGCGTCGCCGAGCAGTACATAATGATGGGTTCCGTGGCCCTCCCTTTGCTCGCGACGGACAGCAGAGCCTTGACTGTGGCTTCGCTCGCCTCTTGCTTCAGCACCCGGTGCACGTACAGAGTGGCTGCCTCATCCAGACGATCAGGTCTCAGGCAGTTGATGAGGATGAGTTTCGCCACGCCTCGGATCTTCCTCTCCATCTTCTTGGGCAGCGTTCCAGTCTCCGGCTGCTCGGTGATGTACCACACGCGCCACAGGCTCTCGTGGGTAACCATGTGGTCCACCAGTTCACGGAATGGCTCCACAGTCGACAGGGCCAGCACCTGGAGCCACTGGCGTTCAGTGAGCCAGCTGGGGCGCAAGGCCACGGGTGACTCCAGCTGGTGCGGCTGCGGCTGGGTGGTGTTGCAGGTCTCTGGCGAGCGCTGAGGGCGCGGGTTCGAAGCGATGGGTGGAGTGCAGCCGCCGCCTTGTAGTACCAGAGGGGTGGTGTACAGGAGGGAACAGAACTCTGGCGTTACGATTCCTATGTGACACTCGTACCACATCGCCAGCAAGAGGCCCACGGTCACCAGGGTTATCCTGCTGACCTGCTCCTGGAAATGGCTGCCGGGAGAGAAGAAAGGCATACACATGATGCAAAAGACGGAGAAGGTAAATGCCTCCCTAAAGCAAGAAGTGGATGCTTACACAGCAACACTGATCGTGTACTCAAGCAGGAACTTAACATTACGAGGTCCACCTCCACAACAAGGAAGGATTAACCATTCTCCTTGTAAAGTCGATGGGTTCAGACTCGCCAGCCTCACGAATGCAAATTACCGACCATTTGACACTGCATATACGCCAGGGAGGAGTTCACCTAAATGTGTATTTCATCACTTATAATAATAATAATAATAATAATAATAATGAAAACAAAATTAATGACATATCAGTTACTACTATAGTAATTGTAATGAAAACAGTAATGATAGAAATAATAATAATACTGATAATAATGATAATAATAATAGAATATTAAACATAGCAGTAATAATGATAATAATACTAATAATAATAATAATAATAATAATAATAATAATAAAGATAGTAATATTAATGAAGATATTTGTAATAACAAAAATGAATATAATAACAAAGTAACAACAAAAATAATAGTAATGAAAATGAAAATGATAATAAAAATAATGTTAATAATAATAATTATGAAAATGATGATAATGATAATGATAATAATAATAATAATTATGATAATAACAATAATAATAATAATAATAATAATAATAATAATACTAATAATAATATAATGATAATAATGATAACAATAATAATTATGATAAACTAACTACCACTAGGTATGAATTTGCGCAAAAAATACACAAAGTATAGTCAGACTGTAAATGGGGGAGGCTGGAGGAGTTGGGGAGGAGGGGAGGTTAAACCGGAAGGCTATACAGCATTGCTGGGGTGGCAGTCTGATGCTGTTCACAGTGGCTGTGGCTGGGCTGTTCTCGCAGCCGTCTGTACCAGCGGGAATGGACTCAGTGCGGCTGTGGTGTCGAACGACAACTCGGGGACGTGGGATCTCATGTGTCCAGTTATGACGGTGGCCCGCGGGGTTGGCGCATTAGCTTCCTTAGTGTCGAGTTAAGCAGAGAGATGGAAGGCAACAGTGTGTCGAACGCCTCTTGATAGGTGGGGTTAAGAGGGACCAAAGAATGATCTTGGATGCTCTCTCTTGCATTTGTTCCGGCAGCCGCTGTTGAGTGGCGGACAGGGAAGAAGGCCAGGGGAAAAAAGGCATACGTGCATAAATTCGGGAAAGGAATGAACGTTGTGTAATAGGCTCTTGAGTTCGGGTTCTGGGAGTCCAGGAGACTTAGATCCACGGAGAATTGTGCAGACGACAGCTGGTGGATTATGATGATAGTTCTGACGAATTCCTTACAGCTCAGTTCCGTAATGGATACATCTGGGTGTACTATTTAATTGTGGACGTATGTATGT
>JAUUDW010204644.1:0-10347 GCA_032361385.1 Panulirus guttatus | reverse complement strand
TCAAAAAATTAACAAAAGTTACAGAAAAAAATTTCCTGAGGCTTCGAATGAGGAATATCAAAAAAGTCTTAGCGTAGTAAATATGAAGGACAAGCTATACTTTCCTCGACGGAAAATGTAAATTAAAATGTAAATTAGGTTCCCAGGGAAAGATAGGCGAGGTTTGCATACCGTACAATTTCTATACAAGATTCTCAACGTTTCACATGACTAAACCCCACATTTTCCATCATCCACTTTACGAGTTACTGACGATTTATCGGAAGGAGGTGCAATTTATTCTACGCCCTTTTAATATAATCTGTGTTCACTGTCGCGATAGGAGTTTCGTAAGTATTCTTAAGTTGACAATGTGACCTTAAATTCTCATTATAGTTTTTTTTTTTACATATCTTTCGTTGATATATATAAAAAAATAACTTTTCATGATGAAACGACTCCAACTAGACTTGTGCTTCCTAATGAAACTTTAAAACACTACGACTTCAGAAAGGTAACTTTGATGAATTCCTGTACTTGCACCAATTCATATGTGAGTTAATTGCCTTCTTAAGTTGTTATCAGCGAGATTCCTACAAATACCAGATCTGATGTGTGAAAAAAATCATTTCAAAATTCACTGGAATGCCGGTGGAGGTCGATACAGCTCAGAACATAAAAGTTCTTTTTCCCAGCTTCCAACGAAATATAATTAGGAATCTCTAGACTACAGAAACTTTTGTTCAGTAAGATAGATTCACTAAATCTAAAGTAAGAGAATATTATAAAAACTACAAAACACCGCGTGGAAAATGTGGCAATGAAACCGACACACCATCCAACTTGACCTAACCTCCCCATGGGTGGTTCTCCCTCCCAGACCCCCTAAACCCAACCTAATTCAGCGTAACCCAACGGCGAGTAGAGGGTTTAGATAAACCACCAAGACCCTACCAATGAACGACCACTGAGAAAATACGCAGCTCAACTATTTTGGAGGATACTTACGGAAGCTGACCATCACATGTGCAGAGGTAAACCTCTTCCCGTTAAATATCTACAAACTAAAACTGTCCAAAACTCAAAACATAAGATAATTTGCTAATAAAAAGCATAACAATGAAATCGTGATAAAAATAATCTAAACAAACATTTCAAAAAGGTAAACGTTCTGTCTAGTGTTAATATTGTCTCACGTGATTACTGATGCTTGTTAACTTACTCATAAAAGAATGATAACGAAAATATGGCCAACAATGAAACACTAACACACGCTTCGAAAGTGGACTCTCCGTTTGAAATTTCCTTAAACGGTTAAAACAACATGGTCCCGGGCAAAAGCCAATGATGACCCCAGCTGGTTATTCCAGCTGTACAATAAATTCAAAGAATTCTCCCTTACGATCACAAGATGTTTATAAAAATCTCCATGATTGCAACAGATCTTTTGTATTGAAAGTCGACTGATTCATAAAATGGCCTAAGAAAAGTTCCTTATTACCGTAAACTGCAAGTCTCGATGACAGCAAGATTTCCTTAAAAAGGCGAGACCACAACCCCCACCCCCTACAAAACTAAATTAAACAAATGGTACAAGGATTGTAAATGATTACTTTAAAACGCTTCTCTGAGATATTCATAAATAGCGAGCCGTTCTGTAGAGTAGTTTCGGCCAATTTTAGACACTAACGTCCTTTAAATCTAAAAAAAAAAATCCCAAAACCTATGAACTTGTTCATCAAATCTAAAACTTCATCCTTAATTCCAGAGTAATTTTCATACCTCAGTCACTGCCGTGTGTCCGTCCGTTCCTCCGTCTGTCCAGCAGTCGCCTGCGGCCGGTAGAAGCTGTTGCTATTGTCTTCACACCAAACCATCACTTTAAACATTTAAGCACTTGTAGAACGATACTTACTTCAGTATGTCCCATTATAAGTATTATGCTTTCAGTGTTATTATACTGTTGTTATATATAAGTACCATACGTTGTTCATTTCATTATAGTTATAATGGCGTTTCCTGGTTCTGTCCACATATTCACTTAGTACTCATTTTGTTAATTACTCAGATACTACGTCAAACAATATCTTGACAATAATGTCAATGACTCAAAAGTTATCACTTCACTGTTGTACGTAGGTACTGATGTTTTCAAATCAAGGATCACATCACCAATGAATGCAAGCAGTAGTAGACCACTGGGGTACTTTTAAGGTTGTTTGTGGGAACGAATGAGGCCAAAAACTTGGAGCTGAATGAAGTGAAAGTAAAGAAGTGAAGTCTTATGGAGAAACAGACTTTACATGCTACTAATGAAGCGCACACGTCTTGTCATAGACTTCAAGCAAAGTATTTGAAAAAGTCTTATTTCCCAACATATCTAAGGAGTTTTTTTTACTTCTCGTATTGGAAAGTCACCCCATGTGTCACTCTTGAAGAAAAATTTCTTTGCCTCGTTCGATGTAAACGTTAAGCTCACGAGTATGTAGCCAATACTACGAATAAAATCACACTACTCTTGCCATCAACAGTAGCTTGTATCAAGACTGTCAAAACCTTTCATAAATTCTGAACACTATCAAACCACCTCTTACACTCTTAGCAGGTCGCTGGTGATACTTTTTTTTTTCCAGGACAGCTCCCAAAACAAAACAATACTGAAGTTCTCTTCACTTTGTCGTTCACTAGATTTATTGTACCTAGTATAAAGAACACCTTTTCAAGTCTGTTCTTAGTAGCAAAATCATAGAGAGGTGGTCAGAGTACCCAACATGAAAAAAACAGTTTTTCAGGGTGTAAACTCTTGGTAGAGTGATGTTACCTCGCCACAACACGAACCAGTACGCCATTTCACCACTTCAACACCATGTTCACGCGTTCACCCACGTTTATAGACACAATACTTCACGCATAAACAATACAGTTCCACGATGCAATTGATTTTTCCAATATTCCTGACCACAGCACGTCTCTGCCCCGCGTTCCTCCTGAAGTAATGAGAGCTTGGGAGAATACGAGAAGCATGAAATAAAGGAATGAAACTTAACAGGACAATTTCTCTATGGCGCAAAGCCTAAATAGTTCATGTGTCTATGGAGAGATGGCGCCCAGGTAGGATTCGTTGTCTCCTGTTTAGTTTTATCGCGCGTCCCGCGTTACGGCAACTTATCATCTTCACTTTAAGAAAATTCCTTATCAAGGTACGCTGGAATTAGCCCACTGTATTTACAAGATATATAAGAACGGTGAATTCTTACAGTATACTTATATAGCGATGACCACGGGCAAATAATGGAGATATTTCAATATCCTTCACAAACCAGTAAACTTAAAGAAAACGGGCTATTACTGAGAGTGAAGGTGGTGTTATATGTAATTTAGAGATAATTTACTCTCGGCGTGTTAGTGTGATTGTGTCTTGTCACATGCAACTACTGAAAGCTTTCTTTTTAACGGTCATGGAGTTGATATGCCTCAATTCTTTGTATCTTAACTTGCAAATTGCTGAAACTCTGAGGAGTTTCTCGATGTCGGATAGGCTAGAAAACGGATGATAAACAAGAGGTACGTCAAGATAAACATAGTGTAAAGTTGCTAGTAAAGCTGTTGTTTAACTTCCGAGGAACAACAGTTCAGGCCAACTTTTGATATTTCGAAATACAGTCAAGTCGTTGTCTCGAAAGGCGATAAAACTGTTTTGTTAAATCAGGCTCTGTTTGAGTTATTTATATACGACTTAACGAGCAGTTCGACAGACCAATGGTCCCCTTTTACTCTTGGAAAATACAGGAAACATTTTTTATACAATATGAAAGTCTCTCACTAAAGATGCGTCATGCATGATCCAACAGTCCTGCTGCTCACATGCGAACGTGCATATTGGGACACTGATGTAAACACAGAAAAACTCGCTCGGTTACACGAAATGTCATTCTGACGTTGTCCTCTCTATACCACCAGCAATGTAAATCCTTTCATGAAAAGTGATATTGTTTCATTGATATTGAAACGAACGACGTATCTTGTTTTTTATATACTTTATGAATAATTTTTATATACTTTTTATACACCTGCGTCGGAATACTTTTCTTTTTGGATGTGACTTTCTTAAAAAAGTAATTTTTCCAAAACAAATTTCATATCGTATCTTCCGTGGGGCTTGCAGTATATTGATGTTCTTAACTATCTATCCCCACAAAAACACAAGGTGGTGTCGCAGTTATTGTCACAACCTATGCAGCTCACCGGCCAGTGTTCGAGTCCTGCACAGCAGCAAGTGCATAGCCAATCTAGCTGTTCATCCTCTCGTCTGGGTTGGTTTGATAGACAGGTATATGATGTGAGCTGGGGTATACATACCACAAAATACTTACACGCTTGTTTAAGAAATGGGGCATCACGAGTGTAAAACTCCATCCCCCGTACAGCACAAATAGGTTATTACGAGAGCAATACTTTCTCCCCGTACATACGAATTACACACACACACACACACACACACACACACACACACAGCGAGGAGGACTGCATCCAGTTAGAGGTTGGTAATTAGATACATGGCTGATGAAATTCCACCCAAGTGTATGGAGGATTTTCAAGGTGGGATTCAGGGAAAGAAAGCCTCAATATGAATAGCATTTAGCAGGATATAAGAAGCAAGACTATGTTTGTGGGAGGGACTCTGGGAGATATCGTCTCTAATCCGTAACCATAAGGAGCGGTTAGACGAGCAATAAAAATCGAGCAACATCTGGCAACACTGCCCTTTGAAATATTGACGAGGAAAATATTGCCATGACTGAGCATGATTGCTGCGATGTTGTCGTCAATGTGGAGCAATTTGAAGCAACGCGACCATCCTGTATATATGAGCAGCCGTCTCCAGGGGGAACCTGTGAAGGTCATGCTCTTGAAAAATGGATCTTGGCACTGCAGCTGCCGCCTGTATTATAACTCATAAAAAAACATATGAAGAAGAGAAGAATGTGAGTCAGACTATATCTTGTAAAACGATTGTCTAATGCAGCTCTGTGTGGAGAATTACAATTAGAAAGAATTTCAGAATGTTAAAAAGAATGCCTCAAAGTGACTTTGACGAACTTTGTAATTCTATTGGCCCAAAAATATAAAGAAAAACAAATACAAATACGAGGGCAGCAATTATTGTCGCCATACTTGGGATGACCAACATCTCATATTTCAGGATGGCAATGAATACTGTTGATGAAGCCTGTTGTCTTTTCATTATTCCAAGGCGTAGGGGCAACTGTACTAGCCATAATGTGGCAACACAAATCTCAGCACACACACACAAACACACACACTGCCTCTGGCTTGGACTGTACTGACGCCTACAGCAACACTTAACCCGGCAATACTGTCGAATTTTCTATCTCGTCCTAACTGCACGTCAAAACCCTTAACACACCTTTCGATTCCGACATATGGCTGGCAATACTGATCACTGTGTGGTAATAATTGTTCGATGTGGCTCATGTATGTCCAGCAACATTGAGCAATGGGTTTGCTGGGTAATATAGCTCTAAAATATTAATCGTGTAACCGAACCTATAGTCCCATCTCTGAGGAGTGGGAAAGGAGGCAAACTGTCAACTGATATGATAATATAGCATTCAAGTACATTGGGAAGGAAATATACAGCATGTTGTCGCCTCCTACATTAGGCCAGAACCATAATATGCTTCTCAGGTTTGGTCACCACATTTAGATAAGCACAAAGAATTGCAAGAGAGGGTCCCGAGAGAAACAACAAAGATGATACCAAAAAGCCTTCTGAATGCAGCTGGTGGCATGCCTGATCACCTCTTCGTGGGAGTGAGGGTGAAAGTTTGTACATGGAATAGGAAAAGTGAAAATGATTTGGGTAGGAAGAGGGTGGTTAAAGTGAGTGAGATTCTTAAAAAAGGCTTGTGTGAGGAGATACATATAGGGGTTGGGTGAAGAATGGTGAATAAATTAAGCAGAACTAGGGGATGAGCGAGGAATTGGAGGTATCAAGAGAATAATGAGGTGTACTGGCGTTAACTTCAGGGAAGGAGTGAGAGTTATTGGGAGATGTACGTGAGGAATCGGAAAGAGGCCAAGAAGAAGGTGCAGGAGCTGAAAAACAGGGAGGACAAGTAAGAGTAGGGGTAAGCAAGTATCTGCATACATCAAGAAGAATACAACAAATTTTGGAAGGAATTGAAAAGTGTCAGGTGAACAAGAGAATAAATGGGAGCATAAGTGAAGGGAACAGATGGAAAAGTGGTAACAAGATAATAAGTGAAGGAAATGGGGGCGAATATTTCGAAGGACTGCTGAATGTGGCAGGTGGCAGGTGTGACGTATTTAGGACGTAGAGGCATACGAAGCGAGAGTGTCGTGGCAAGTGTTTTGAAACGAGAAGAGGTTGTGAAACCACTGCATAAGATGAAGCGTGGTAAAACTGCTAGAGCGTAGAGGATTCAAGTTAATTTCTCAAGAAAGTGGGTGACAGTGTTGTGGATTGGTTTATTAGGAATTTCATCATATATATATGGCTCAAGGTGAGGTACCTGAGAATTAGCGGAGTGCCTGTATAGTGCCAGTGTATAGAGGCAAAGAGGAACAAAAATAAATACTCTTATTACAGACGTGTAGTTTGTTGATATACCTATTAGGTTGCATAGGACTCGTTACGTCCTCACGTAGGGGCAATAGGAATATAACGTCCACCACACCTGTTGCTTCTGCTACTTAGAAACGCCCTACCCTCCTGTCGTAAGCCACATCTGAACACAAGAGATAAACGGAAAACGTTTAAGCGAAATGCAACAGTCAATGTTCCCTCAATCTTCCCGCCCATCCTTGGTTACTCCCAACCTCCAGCCTTACCCGTTGCCTTCCCTCATCTACCCGGCCTCTTCAGACGGGTGAGACACAGCAAAAACTTTTCCACCGTTGGGAGACTCACAGAAAGTATAAATAAGGTAAAGTATTCTATAATATGTGCAATTAAGTAACAAAATGGCAAGGTCAACAAACCATGAGATGCTGCCTTGTTGTCCGGTGAGCCAGGAATGGGACGTCCTGTAGATGGGACAACATTGCTTCGTGAAAGGCTCCTTCACTCCTCATCCTCCACGTTGCCTACGTCACCATCCCTCGTCCTCCATGCTCTCTGCTTCCCCCACCATGGTTGTCCATGTTCCCTTCCTACTATACCATCAATCTCCACGTCCCGCTGCCTCCTCGTCCCATATCCACCACGTCCCTGACCTTCCACACTGTCATCCTCCATGTCCCTCAAGTCCTCCTCCCTACCTTCGTCTTCCACCTACCCTGTTATTCCTCCAACTCTTGCCCTCCACACCTCCTGCTCCTCCCTCATCCGTCATCCTCACACCTACCTGAAGCTTCAGCACGTACCCCTCATCTTCCTCATGCATGTGCTTCAAAGTCAGCATTTTTCGACACATGAAGAACACTTTGTCAGGACGCTAACCTTCCACTTTTACAGTTTCTCGCATGTTTGTGGCGCGGCAGTAAGCATGTCCTCCTACAACAAGACCATCACGTACAACTAATACCATGCAAGACATATTAAGGAGCTGCTCCAACGCTGTGGCCAGCAGCTAGACAATCAGAAGCCACAACCGTTACGCAGCATGTTCGCTAACGTCCAACTTAACGCAAATTACGGTCGAACTTAGAAATGTAGAGCAAATAAATATTGTTAAAAAAAATCGAATATTTCTAGTAAAGTTTATTTCAGATAGTTTTGCTTAAAATGTTTTCTGTGACTTGGTGCAGTTAATCAGAAAGAAAAAAATTTATTTGAGATTTTGGATTCAGTGGCATAAGAACATGCAAATATATTACGCTAATTCTTCACACAACAAAAAGCGTGAGTGTTGTGGTGGCTGGGGAAGGGGAGAGGGGAGGAGGGGGGGCTAGTTAGTTGGGCCCGGCTCCCACACCCTCATTATGACCAGGAAGCGGCAGTCGAGTAGCCTCAGTCAACATCAATAGAAGGGTTCCCGTGTACGTACATGACTGGTGCTTGAGCCGCTAGTGGCAGTGTTACAGTACGAGTGTTGTGACAAGCGGACGAGTTGTGTGGTGGCCCCAGGGGTGGGTGGGGTGTGTGTGTGTGTGTGTGTGTGTGTGTGTGAAGGGCGGGGAGGGGCGGGCGCTTGGCTGGTGCGGTTCTCTTGCGGCCTGGAGGAGAGACCACCTTCTCTCTTGGGGGATTATGAACCACTATTTGTATCCTTCCACCATCAACACTTGGGCCGAATTCCTCTCTCTCTCTCTCTCTCTCTCTCTCTCTCTCTCTCTCTCTCTCTCTCTCTCTCTCTCTAACTAAATTGTTTATTACTGTGCATCAGTCAGGGGAGGCGTCAGGTGTGGAGCAACAACATATTACCTAAACACCGCTTTGTGTTGACCATCACCTCCAGTACTACCACCTCCAAACACCCTCCATCATTAGGGCTCCAAAGATCCGGGGATCACTTCCCTGGCAAACCCCGCCGACCATAATCACCCTGACTGCAAAATTACTTTAATTATTTCCCCTTGATGGATGATCTATCCCATTATATTCTGATAATCATAAACAAAGTGTGAAAAGAGTTAGAATTACCGAGTGATCAGGGTGATAATGCTTGCAGCAACACCCAGGCGAGTATAATGTGGTCTGCGCATACCATTAGTCCTTTAAGTTGACTAGGCTTACTTTCCTAAACAAAGTATACGACTCGCTTTGAAGACCTCTTATTGTCTGGGAGGCAAAAGCCGGCAACCTTATCTTCTCTAATGAAACAGCGATTTATGCCAAGCGGTTAGATTTTTTTCTGTAATGTCAAGGTCAACAAATACACCAAAAAAACTGCTTTCAAAGATTTCCTCACATGCAGAACTGGTAAACGACTGAAGTTTGATATATATATGCAAATCACATCAAAGTCGTGCAATCATTTCCATCAGTTTATTTGCACACAAGAATACACACACACACACACACACACACACACACACACACACACACGCACATGAATATATACAACCGCACACAAAAACACACAAGCACGCACGCATACTCTCAGGGTTAAGCCCCAGTGAGTCCTGAATTGGGCGGGACCCTCCCACTCCTGACCTAGACTTGTTCTCGCTGGCAAACACGGCCTCCTTTCGTGCCGGACAAGACGCTCAACCAACTGAGAGCAAAATCAAGATTAGACTAATTATGGCAGTGCTGTCGACATCTGTCCCGGTCACCAGCTACCCATGGGACGTATCCCCAAGGTTGCCATCCTCGCTGATACTTGGGTAATGACAGGTTGGAACAAAGCATGGGAAGAGGACGAGCGTGTACAGTCGCGGACAAAAGTCCTGGGACACGCCTGACCGAAGCTGTACCGAACCGTTCATTTCGGCAGGCAGGTACTAAAGGCTCGGTACAGCTTCGACTGGACGCATTCATTGACTTCAGGCTTACTTTAGCGGCTTTTCCTAACTGGTATACATGTATGATTATCATACAAAGGTAATAATGGCTTGCTGTTTTGACATGATTACATCGGATGAAATCATCGAAAGTTTGACAGCTGTCCGTCAGCTAGGTAGAATGGAGGCGCTGATATCGATCGATTATCGGAGAGGAAACACTCAACCATAAATACAACTCTAAGTAAAACAAATAAGTCCAGCGATACCAAATCGCATATACATCGAATCCTAGGATATCTATTTGTGATCAAGTTTCCCAATAGCCCTTCCGTCCGATCGTATCTTTTGCAAAGAATTTTACATAAGTCTAGAGTGATGATATGAATCAAAAGTTTTCCCTCTCATCCTGCATACCGGTCCTGTAGTATATTCGCTCTTTACGCATACGTTCGCAAGATCTTGCATATAAACACAAGGGAGACAGTAATTCAGTAAGAATATAATATTTTTATACTACTTTTACATTTCTATGTCATTACAAATGACACAGACTTGGCCCTTTGACCTGTATCTGGGTTCTATACGATATTCAACATTATAACAATTTTCTTTAATGCATTTCATCACTTCTGCAACACTCGCTCCAGTCACCCATCTGTTCCACCCAAAATCATACGTTGCGGTGCAGTTAGAATACTTAAACGAATTACGGATCAAAAATTGAGACAAAGGACATCGCGCTGGTTTCTGCAACAAGACAGAGGACGTCTTGCTGGACTCTAGTACGAGATAGAGGACGTCTTGCTGGACTCTAGTACGAGATAGAGGACGTCTTGCAGAACTCTATAACGCAATAGAGGACATCTTACCGGACTCTATAACGAGACAGACGACGTTTTGCTGGACTCTGACAATACAGAGGAGTCTTGCTGG
>JAUUDW010204534.1:0-14379 GCA_032361385.1 Panulirus guttatus | reverse complement strand
ATAAAAAAATAAATAAATAAATAAATAAATAAAAAAAATAAATAAATAAATGAAATAAAATATTTAGGTTGCCAGGAGTAGGGTTCATCTTCCAGGCAGGTAAATGAGCAAGGACTGAGTTTAGCACTTATGCATGCTAATAATGATGGGCCTCATCATTTGAAATCCATGTTTTTGGCAAGGCTTATAAACCTCATGCAATTAAGAATGGTTACTGAAAGGCTTATAAACCTCATGTAATTCAGAATGCCAAGTTTACTAAGGGACCTGTTTTACAGCAGATTCCAAAGCAGTTTGTTCCTTGAATGAAAAGTGTTCAGGAGAAAATACTAAACATCTACCACAGAATGTCAGGGCACTGCTCTTGCTAGACAATGCCCTTGCTCGTCCTGTAGAAGAGAAACTCATCAGTTGTAAATGACAAAATAAATTGTATATTTTTACCACCAAATATCACACCTCTAACACAATCTATGGACAAAGGTATCATTGAGAGTTGTAAGAGGCACTAAGAAAGGAAAAATGGTTACTCCAATAAGGCAGTTGCTGAGCCCTCCACCTCTGATAGTGATGCAAGAAATTCACCAATAGTGCTCATTCTACAACAGTCCACACCTCAGACTCTGACCTAAGATACGTTTCACCAGAATTCCTTGCTCAGTTGCTCTCAGCACACAGTGAATAAAGAAGAATTTCCAAGTGTGAACAGTACATAGTTTAGCATAAGTGCCTATTAATGTTAATTGTACAATATGCTACTTAAGAACTAATACACAATGAACAAGTCTCTGTAGTCAGAACCACTGCCAAGCATTTAAAAAACTACAGTATCATCTAATGGTGATCTGAAAACAAATGCAGTTTCTTTCTTAATTTTCACTTATATTCATTCATTTATTATACTTGATCGCTGTTTCCCATGTTAGCAAGGTAGCGCCAGGAAACAGACGAAGAAAGATCCATCCACTCACATACACATATATACATACATGCATATATATGCACAATACATACATATACATACCAACATATACATATATACATACATATATATACATATGCATATACACATAAACACATGTGCATATCTATACATGGTTGCCTCCATCCATTTCTGACGCCACCCCGCCCCACAGGAAATAGCATCGCCACCCCCTGCGTCAGCGAGGTAGCGCTAGGAAACAGACGAAAAGGCCACATTCGCTCACACTGTCTCTAGCTGTCATGTGTAATGCACCGAAACCACAGCTCCCTATCCACATCCAGGCCCCATAGACATTTCCATGGTTTACCCCAAACGTTTCACATATCCTGGTTCAGTCCATTGACAGCACGTCGACCCCAGTATACCACATTTTTCCATTTCACTTGATTCCGTGCACGTCTTTCACTCTCCTGCATGTTCAGGCCCCGAACGCTCACAATCCCTTTCACTCCAGCCTTCCACCTCCAATTTGGTCTCCCGCTTCTCCTTGTTCCCTCCAGCTCTGACACATATATCCTCTTTGTCAACCTTTCCTCATTCATTCGTTCCATATGACCAAACCATTTCAACATACCCTCTTCTGCTCTCTCAACCAATCTCTTTTTATTACCACACATCTCTCTTACCCTTACATTACTTACTCGATGAACCATCTCACACCACATATTGTCCTTGAGCATTTCATATCCAACACATCCACCCTCCTCCGTACAACTCTGTCTATAGTCAATGCCTCGCAACCATATAATATTGTTGGAACTACTATTCCTTCAAACATACCCATTATTGCTCTACGAGATAACGTTCTCTCTATCCACACATTCTTCATCGCTCCTAGAACCTTCGCCCCCTTCCCCACCCTATGACTCACTTCCGCTGCCATGGTTCCATTTGCTGCCAAGTCCAACTTCCAGATATCTAAAACACTTCACTTTCTCCAATTTTTCTCCACTCAAACTTACATCCCGACTAGCTTGTCCTTCAACCTTGCTGAACCTAATAACCTTGCCCTTATTCACATTTACTCTCAACTTTCTCCTTTCACACACTTTTCCAAACTCAGTCACCAACTTCTGCAGTTTCTCACTCGAATCAGCAACCAGTGCTGTATCATCGGCGAACAACAACTGATTCACTTCCCAGGCCTTTCATCCCCAACATACTACATACTTGCCCCTGTCTCCAAAACTCTTGCATTTATCTCATTAACCGCCCCATCCATAAACAATTAAACAACCATGGGGACATCACACACCCCTGCCGCAGACCGACCTTCACTGGGAACCATCCACTCTCCTCTTTTCCTACTCGTATACATGCCTTTCACCCTTGATACAACTTCTCACTGCTTCTAGCAGTATATCTCGCACACCATATATTCTTAAGACCTTCCACAAAGCATCTCTTTCAACCCTATCATATGCCTTCTCCAGATCCATAGATGCTACATAGAAATCCATCTGTTTTTCCAAGTATTTCTCACATACATTCTTCAAAGCAAACACCTGATCCACACATCCTCTTCTACTTCTAAAAACACACTGCTCCTCCCCAGTCTAATGCTCTGTACCTGCCTTCACCCTCTCAATCAGTACCCTCCCACAAAGTTTTCCAGGCATACTCAATAAACTTATACCTCTATAGTTTGAACACTCACCTTTATCCCCTCCGTCTTTATACAGTGGTACTATGCATGCATTCAGCCAATCCTCAGGCACTTTACCACGACCCCTAAATACACTGAATATTCTTACCAACCAATCAATGACACAGTCACCCCCTTTCTTAATAAATTCAATAGCAATACCATCAAATCCCGTCGCCTTGCCGGATTTCATCATCCACAAGACTTTCACTACCTCCCCTCT
This sequence comes from Panulirus guttatus, assembly GCA_032361385.1. Taxonomy (NCBI): domain Eukaryota; kingdom Metazoa; phylum Arthropoda; class Malacostraca; order Decapoda; family Palinuridae; genus Panulirus; species Panulirus guttatus. The sequence continues at coordinate 11,526 of JAUUDW010204534.1, read as the reverse complement.
CTCCACCAAACCACTCTCCCTGACTTCGCACACCAATACACCCTACGTCTGCCACTCCAACATCAAACACATTCAACAGTCCTTCAAAATACTCACTCCATCTCCTCACTTCATCACTCCCCTTTGCCCCCTTCAGCCATGTTCCCATTTGTTCTCTTGTCTTACGCACATTATTTACCTCCTTCCAAAGCATCTTTTTATTCTCCCTAAAGATTAACGATACTCTCTCACCCCAACTTTCATTTGCCCTCTTCTTCAACCTTTGCACCTTCCTTTTGACCTCCTGCCGCTTTCTCTTATACATCTCCCAGTCATTTGCACTCCATTCTTGTAAGTGTTGTCGAAACGCCTCTCTTTTCTCTTTCACTAACGTCTTTCCTTCTTCATCTCTCCACTCACTACTCTTCCTACTCTGCCCACCTCCCACCTTTCTCATGCCACATGCATCTCTTGCACATGCCATCACTGCTTCCCTAAATACATCCCATTCCTCACCCATTCCCCGCACTTCATTTGTGCTCATCTTTTGCCATTCTACACTCAATCTCTCTTGATATTTCTTCACACAAGCTCCTTTCCAAGCTCACTTACTCTCAACACTCTCTTCTCCCCGATGTTCTCTCTTCTTTTTGGAAAACCTCTACAAATCTTCACCTTTGCCTACACAAGATAGTGACCAGACATCCCACCAGTTGCCCCTCTCGGTACCTTTACATCCAAAAATCTTTCTTTCACACACCTATCAATTAATACATAATCTAATAATGCCCATTGACCATCTCTCCTACTCACATAAGTATACTTGTGAACATCTCTTTTTAAACTATGTATTCCCAATCACCAGCCTTTTTTCAGCACACAAATCCACGAGCTCTTCACCATTTGCATTCACAACACTGAATACCCCATGTGCACCAATTATACCCTCAACTGCCACATTACTCATCGTCGCATTTAGATCACCCATCACTAATATCTGGTCTTGTGAACCACAACTGCTGACACACTCACTCAGCTGCTCCATAAACACTTGCCTCTCAAGATTTTTCTTCTCATGACCAGGTGCATAAGCACCATCTCTCACCATCCACTTTTGGTTTTACCAGTTTAGTGACACTGAACCCGGAACTAATGAAATAATTGCTGCATTTCCACATATCTTTCTAGCTTTCATATTTATTGCACTTAAATCAGAGCCCACTATTCTACAACTGTGCCTCACAGACCAATTCTGTGGTTTCCCCTGACCACATCATATACCCTATCTCAGCCAGTTCACAACTCCTATATACCACTTTGCTTGAATATGTCATCCCTGCATGCCTTTCGCCCAACTAAATGCTCTGACCCCAGCGCCTCAAGCATCTTTCACTCCAGCCTTCCTACATGAAAATATCAGTACAGTAGTAGTTGGCTGGCAGCCACCCTCCAGGGCACTATATTACTGGTACTACCCACCTAGGTATCAGGAGGGTTGGTGACTGCTGCTTAGTGAGTCAGCACTTAAGTGGTTGTCAAGTAGCACTCCTCCGACCCAAGCAGATGTCTTTTCTTTCTGCCGCACTCACACTTAGACTACTAACATTCCGTCTACAGTCATACAATCTCTCCAAGGCAACAATTAATTCACACAAACTCTTTGTAACAAGATTTTCCTGCAGTGAATACTTATATGCCAGTACTGCCTTTTGGCAAAATGTAGAAACAACTGATGGTAGTAGTAGGTAGCAGCATAAGGTAGAAGTTGTAGGTAGAAACATTAGGCAGGAGCATAAGATAGAATGAGCAGATTGGAATATTAGGAGAAGTAATAAGTAGGAATATTTGGTAGAAGCCTCTGAAAACAATGCATTCGAGTTTCCCTCTGCCAGTGGCCTATTAAGGGCGAGGCACTAAAGGTTAAGAAGCGGCAATGGAGTTCACCAGTTATGGAGACACTTTTGCCATGGCCATCCCCTTGAGGGAGTTCCCAAAGGAAACAGGCATTGGAGATACAGATAAATAGAATAAACACACCAGAGATAAGATAGAAAAAACAGTTCTAAAATTTATCAAATATTCATTCTTTCAAGTGAAAACTGGATGTTTCTTTTAATAAAACTGGGAAAATGCAAATAACCAATGATAAATGGTTTAATCTATTAAACTTGATCATTATTCATAAAGATATAAAATCAATCTTTGAAGTGAGGGGAAATACATGTTTGCTTTTTTGCATGCAAAACATTATACTAGAAAAATGAAATCATTTTTAATGCCATGGATGTAATTATATAATCTGTACGAGTCATTTCTCAGATACTCCTTGCAGTACTTTAGTTGATGCCATTTGTCACCAGTCTCAAGAAAAACAACAGGCTACTGCAATACTTGTAAGGAGTACCAGAAGGCCAAGTTCTGCACAGGTCACAGTAAGGAAGAACTAACAAAATTCCTCCTGATTAAAACTAATTTTTGGAAAAAATGATGTCTGCTAATAAAATACTATAAAGACTCCTTTATGAAGGATAGAAATCCTTTATGACAATGATTGCATACCACACTGTGATGAACACCCTTCCTGGCGCTGTGCTCCAAACAAATAATTTTGGGATGGAACTATATGTTAACTCTAAAAACCAAAGTGCCTTCTGTGAGTAAATTGTTTGTCATTTAAAGAAAAACTTAACACATTTAGGTCAAATCAGAGGACAAACCTGTCTTGTTTACAGGAACTACATATATCCCTCTAAAACAATGGAAATCCCTTTGGTTATACATTTTTACATGAAATTTGATCTGAAAAAATTACCATTATGGTAATACATTCTGTAGTACATGTAATGAGCATGCTATGATTTTAATATTATTTTGTATGGACACACATACAACATGCAAATGTGAGGAGCATTAAAGAACCTGGGAAATGTGATGTTTCCAGTTCTCTCATTGCTTCTCAACAAGTAATAAAAATCAGAACAAGTGATTTTCTTGAAGGAAAAAACTTGACATTCTTCTGATATCATATGTAAGTACTCTTACTTAGTATTATCAAGTTAATCTCTTCTTTCACTAATTACAATCCACTTCATTGTACTGTATAAACATATGCTATTGGGAAAACTTGACAACAATGTGGGATGAAAGTTTACACTGGTAACATATGTCTTCACGAAACAAATGTAATAAATATCGACTCATTTTTAACAATAAAATAATCAATAATCTCAACAAAGGCTGTCATTTTAAAAAATGTTGCTACTCAAATGTTAAGTTTCTAAATTTCCTCCCTTCAGATGTCAGCTACAATGATTGACTATTACATAAAAGTTTAGTGTACATTTCCTACTAAAGACATTACAGAAGTTACATTTTTCTATGACAGCTAACAGGGGTACAAAAATTTTAGTCATGGAATCTTACCCTTAATATCATTCAAGTGATATGATTTCCTGACAATTGTGCTGGTTGCCCTATGTGGTGATCCCTTTCTGAACAGTTATGATATACAAATACAATAAAATTATGCAGAAATTCCAATATATACAATTATTACATTACCTTTAAACATTATAGTGCTCCTGAAAGGAGTTCCTTTAAAAGTTGGTGCAGTTGACTAACTGCTGAGAGGTAGGTTAACTTCACAACTCCAGTCAGAACATTTCCATAGTACTTTCTCAGTTCTCCCTTCATTACCTTTCATGTGCATGCTTTGTTCTCTAACCGTGAAAGCATTTCCAAGTTTGTTTTTTCTTAAATTCTTTTTTTAATTTGCTTAGTCCATTTTACCTTTTTCCAACTTCACTCTCTTCCCACCAATGTGTTTTATTACTGCTTTAATTGCAGGGGCATAAACTGGCCATCCAGCAAAGAAGACATGTCCAGAGAAGTAGAGAGAACTCCAAAATTTCCACCACCTGTCAAAAAATGTGATGTAAGCATTTAGAAGTCAAGACCATATTCCTAATAAGCTAATTTGATTCATAATAACTTTTCATCAAATACAATTCTGAGCTTATAAGATATGGACTAGATGGAAGGAAATGAAAAACATGAGGATGAAATTAAGTCTTGGAATAGGGATATGGTAATACGAAGCCTGAATGAAGAGATGGACAAATATGATGATAATGAATGAACCAAGATAAAGCATTAAGATAAAGATATCAACAGGGACATTTTGGGATGGTGTAATGGATGGTTAAGGTATTAATCAAGATGTTACTTAACATAATACAGGCAGATGTTGAGGAACACTAAAGGTCAAATATCTGAAAAGACTGAAGCTTTTGTGCCTTAGGTACAATGCCATTATTGTTAATCCTCCTCACTATAATCCCACACTCACTCTCCTTACTCAGATATTTTTTTTACTGTACTCCTACACCCAATGCTTATGTGCTCATATTATCTCGCTTCTTTCTTCAATTTACTTGATCATTCTCTTCACAAATACACATATACATCAATTTTCCTCACAATAAGCCTTAATTTGTAATTCTGCAAATACCTATTTCAATTGCTTGAACTTTTTCATGACAAGATAACCTAAATCAGACCAATGAAGCTGAACAGATGCAGCTTACTACAGGAAATTAAAATGAACATGGGTATTAAATAACTGCAACTTACTTGTGGAGCTTAAGCAAAACAAATGGTCCCAAACAATAGCCCATGAAGACAACCACATACACCTTAAGGACGACAAATTTGATATATTTCAATGGACCAGCATTGAGTATTGAGACAATGCGTGGATACTGATTCACATAATTAGCCAGCTGAAAGTAAAAAAGAAACAAGATTTAGTAATGCCCAATAACTTAAAACATACAAAACTCTACTATCTCATGTCAGATTTCAGTCATACATGTGATGAAAAATGTTGTTTATAAAATGAAGGCTTTCCAGGATCTCTTTGTGGAATAAACATCTTCTGTTGCCTTTAAAGAGAAAATCTTTAACCTTCAGAGATTTCTGTATACTATAATTATATATAGGGCTATTTAATATAAACAAACAGAATTCATTAAAACCTATGTACATCAGACTCAGAGACACCACCCAATTCTGTTTCTAAGTATTATAAAAGAGGACAAGATAATATCGTATATGATGCATCACTACGAAAAAGTAATCATTTCGAGCCAGAATCTTTTTACATGGTTAGTAATAACATACAAAGGTCAAAGAGATACCCAAACTATACAGGGATATAGAGTCTTGATATCCATCGTAAAGGTCAAAACAAATCCTACATGTAAACTTGGAACTCGAATTTAGCAGTAAGAATATACAACTTTGTTACAGGTTTTGAGAGGAGCATGTGGTATGACTAGTTGGAATGAAGAAAAAAAATGATGGGGTGTACAAGAAATTTGGTATGGCAGGAAATGAATTGTGGAGTGGTAGAGTGGATGAAAGGTAATAATTTGAGGTGGTTTAGGCATTTGGAAAGAACGCAAGACAGGGAGTTTACAAGGAGAGTGTATGATAGTACAATTAAAGGAGTTAGTGTGAGAGGAAGACCACCTGTGATGTGGGGAAATAGAAAGGAAGAGTACAGGAGAGAGAGAGAGAGAGAGAGAAATGATGGAAGAATGTGCCAAATGGTGTATGTGAGAGAGACTCTTTTGCCATGGCCACCCCCTTGATAAGAGTTCCCTCATGGAACTCCCATCAGAGGTAGACAGATAGATAGACTAACAGCTGAACTAAAAAAAAAAAAGTAAGGGTGTGGCAACACTGTGTGAGATGCCAGCAGTTGCTTCCTCACTCACTACTCTGCTTTTTACCACACCCGTTATTTCTTAATGTCCCACATCACATCCAGCACACTTGCTGTCAACTGCTAGAGATGTCCCATGCTGTATGTGGCATATCAGTAGCCAGTGGATTTAATCTAACTCCATAGAAAGAGGCATGAAGGTATTCACTTACAGAGAGAAATTATATATACAAAAAAATTATCATTTCTAATACTGGCTAACAATAACAGCATTAATAAGGTTTTCAAAAAAAGGTAAAAACTTATTCATTCTAAATTACATTCCTTCCAAAGTAATGCACTTATGGGTTCTAAGAAATAGTCTGTTACAGAGTATTTCAAAAATACATGCAAAAATACTTACATCTTTCTCAAAGTTCATGACGACAAACTCCATGAAGAAGCAGGCATAATATCCAGAATGAAGACCATGCCACACCGCAAGGAATACCAATGCAGCAATTTGAGAGATGTATCGGTTATTCAAGAACCGCAATCTCTTATACACGTATCTTACAAGAAGAGTAGAACAAAAGTTAGTTATTTCAAACTTATGTGAGGTATCTTTTGAAAATTACAGCTTTGCAAAATGTGCATTATTTTTGTTAGTCATCAAGCAAGTGACTTATAGTCCAACAAACAGATCTCAATACACACAAACACATGCATGGACACACACACATATTAAAATGGTACAAAAAAAGAAGAAGAAGAAGAAGAAGAGTTGAAGTCGCAAAAAAGTTTTGAAATGGAACCCCACAACTGTGGAACTCCCTCTCAATATGGAAGGATAAAGTAAATGCAATTATATCCTCACATACACACACAGGAAAAACTTTAGCTACGATACTCCACTAAAAAAAATAACAGCCTAAATGTGATTCTGTGGTAAAAGAAGAAATACAGCGAGAGGAAACCAAAACCCAAGAAGAGATACAAGTGTGACAATTATCATTATTACTTGTAGATTTGGTCCCTCTGGGCCCTTGTCTGCTAGCTACCATGGAGGTCTACCACACCCTCCCTTACCTTTGCTATGTCCTCCCACCATGGCCACCATAAACCCTCCCTCACCACCACCACTTCCTCTCTTCCTGACTACTACACCTTCCCTCATTACCACCATGCTCTCCCTCCATAGCCACCACACCTTACCTCCTTCTAATGAGAGGAAAAAGAATGGATACCTTGTTTTCAGATCTTGCAAAGGCAATTGACAAAGTAATTCATGGAGTACAGAAAATTTTTTGACAAAGTAAATCATTATTTTTTTTTATGTTTGCTGAGACGGCACAGGCAGCTGAGGCCCTAATCAAGGCCATCCTTTTCATGCCAGGTACCCATTTTATTGACCAACCCTTAGGGGTGGATGAACAGCTGGATTGACTGTGGATTGACTGCCATAACCAGGATTCGAACCTATGCGCTCGACCCTGGGCGGCCCGTGAATGCATCATTGTCTGGAATGCTACTAAAGATTTGACAAAGTAAATCATGGAACACTATTAAATATTTGACTAAGTAAATCATGGAGTACCACTAATAGTTGACAGAGGAGATTATGGAGAACTAATTCTTTTTTCATACTGATGAAGAAAGGCTGCATTCACTCATATCAAATATTTGATGAAGTAAATTATGGAGTACTACTAAATATTTGACAGTGTAAATTATGGAGTGTTACTAAATATCTGTTGAGTAAGTTGAGATGTCTGCTAAAAATAAATAGGACTGGAGACTGGGATTTAACAGGTATGAAATGGAAATAACTGGTATAAAAAAAAGGTGCAACATGAATGATATCAGGGTAAGTAAGGGTAAGGGTGAATGGGTAGTATTAGATTATGTCCCAATAGGTGTGCAAAGGAGGGATTGTATTATGAAAATGTTGGAGGCAAGTGTGAAGGTTTGTAACACCTTTAGGAAGAGAGGTAATGAAATGAGTGGGAAGATGGTGGTTGAAGTAAGTGAGCTTGGAGAAGAGACATGTGTGAAGAGAGTTGGTGAAGGATGGCATATGATGTGAATTTATAAAACTGGGTGAAAAGGTTGGGAATGGAAGGTATTTAGCAAAGCTTGCTTACATGTGCAGGTGAAGTGTGGGGCATGCAGAAGGTAGGATGTGGGCATTTCAAAAATGGTTGTGCACAATGGGATAAAGTTAAGTTGCTAATGAAAGACAAAAGAGGTGTACAGATGATACCTTCAAGGAAGGAGGTGAGTCATCAGATATACAAAGGAAAGCGACAGAAGGTCAAGTGCAAAAAGAAAGCAAATGAGATGGGGTGAAAGATCATTCAATACCTTCAGGGAGAACAAAAAAAAAAGTTTTGGAAGGAGGTGAATAATGTACGAACAAAAGAACAAATGGGAGCATCACTGAGGGAAGTAAATGGAGAAGTGGCAAAGAAGAGGTAAGGAGAGGGAGTGAGTATTATGAAGGACTGTTGAATTTGTTAGATGACATTGTGGCAAATGTGGTAAATGTGGGGTGTTTGGAATGGGGAAGTATGTCAGACTCCTCTCCCCTCTATACCCACATAACCGTTTTTTATTTCCAAAAGATCTGCTTGTTGGACTCACACACATCTTGTTGACAGCCAAGATGGCTAATGGGGAAAAAGGCTCATGAAATGAAAAGATATTACTATGAATTCAGGAAACTTACCACATCAAAGCATGATTCTTTCTCTGTTTCATAATCATGAATTTCACAATCATAAATATTTCAAACTATTTATATTGAATATCTAAAATTCAATCAATCAATCACAGCTTCTTTCACTTTAACATACACAAATACCACACTTAATAATACAAGAAATCATCATTATGTGACTCTAAATACACTGTTAAGAAACAATAATAATCATCATCTTTAAATATCACAAGTAAACATTAACAAACATTCACGGAAGTTAACAGTTATCGAGTAAAAATGGAACTAACTTGGAGCATACAGATCAAGACATTTACCTTAGCTTGAATTTTCCATTACTAATGAGGACATTTATTGTAAAGTAGTCCATGTTCATATTTTCATCCAATACTAAATATGTATAAAGTTATCTAGCACCTAGAGGAAAAAGTGCATGAAAGCAAGCTATAGTGTTAGCACCTACTTACTGGGCCACCCAAGCATTTGTATTAGTGTTGAAGGAAGCAATCATGTGCCCAAAAGTAGTGGCTCCCTCGTACAGTCCGATCTTGACATTAGCACAACCGTTCCATAGGCAGTTGCCATTTGCGTCCTTACCAGAGTACGAGAGGCCTACAAGGGTGGATGGGAGGGATCTAGTTATTTGGGTGGATAGGGATATAGAGAAAAATCAACAGTGATACTAAAAGCAGTATTAAGGCATCTATTGAGGGATAAATGTTCAAATGTAAAAGTCACCTGTGTGAGTCAAAAGAGGAACACAATACACATGATTACTGTAACAATAATTCACTGGACCTCATGAGTAATCAGGAGAGGGGAAGGAATGATTAGAGATGAATAAAAAAAAGGAAAAGGAGATGAAAACTCACTGACAAACAAGAAATCATCTTACTGTAAATCATCATCTAGACTGCAGTGTCTGGTGTTTGCCTATCCCTTATGCAACAGCCAAAAGAGTTACTCACGACAGAACACATTATGACATAACTGTTCAGCTCAGTTCAACTGAACAGTACAACATTAAAAAAACATTTTTTGTTACAAATTTCATTCTACTGCTTTTTCTGTTCAGAGATTGTCCATGTGACACAAAAATTGGTTGCAGTCCACCACATTAGCAAACACAAAATGAATATGACTAAAGGGTGAGATGAAAACCAGACACTGCAGTCTGCAGCCTGCAAGGCAATGGGTGCACACTTGTTATGTGCATGCATCCCAGGCATAGCAGGTACCAGTCTATCTTAATTGTATAAGCTTTGCATCTTAAAGAAGCAGAAATCTGAGGGATAAAACAAAAATGGAAGGTCAGCAAAGGATATTATATTTCTATTAATCTAATGAATGAAAATAATCAAAATATAGCTATGAGGTTGGTTTCAATAAATATTCTATGAATATTTCAGACTGCAATGTGATAGCACAATGCTACAGAAACCCAAGTTTAGGAATAAATCATTATTAGTCAAAACTTAGTTCCATCTGAGGGGCCAAATTATTCTGTAATCTCTCTTGTACTGGTGTATCAAGTCATGATATGTATCACTATGAGGCATCTAACTACCGAAGCTGGAAAAAAGAATAGCTTTCCACTAAGCCTGAGATAATTTTGAGATATTTTTTGGACCACTAAGTCCTAAGAAGTATATCTTTAAACGGGAAAGAACTTGGGGAACATCAATAATTTGGCATTTTATTCCAGTTTATCAGTTTCAAAGCAAATTATCTTTTATGACTCTAACATTAAAAATATGAATACCAAATCATTCACTTTAAAGTTTTAATGGATGTTCTTAAAACATACCTATCAAGCACATTCTATATTCCAAAATCACACAGCAATCATGCCTTTGTATACTGATCTAACATTCATCTTTAAAATTATAATTTAGACTATTACAACACATACTTAAGTTTGAACAGTATTATATCATGCCTGCAAATTAAATGCTGTCAAAGAACATGTGAAGAACAAATGATGTGACAGTTTCTAAACAACCTCTCTGTAGTTCTAGCATTCCTCAGTTTAGTCTAACTATGAAAAGCAATCACATGCTTTGTATGTACTATCAACACCCAAAAGTTACCAAACTGATAGACCCTCTCTACTTCATTCACCATTTCTAATTGAATAAGAAACCTGAACTACACAGACAAAGAAATATTATTTCTGCAACCAATCACAGCAAAAAGGTGACCTTATACTTAAGCAACAAAACTCTGATGGCCTACCATGTGTGCTCTCTTCCCTTATTACTGAAAGAATATTTTTGTTGGTGGTGACCCATCATATTTTTGTTAAGAAGAAGCTGCAAAAACTGCCCTTCATTGTATAATTTTGAGTCAGAGGAAGCAAAAGAAGAAAAACACTGTTTAACAGCCCTATTGCTAGAGAACCACCCCTAAAGATATGAGAAAATCCACAGACTGCAACTAATCTACTGACAAATGCAATATGACTTGTATTCATGTAAGAGCTTGATTGCAGTACCCAAAGAAAAGGGTTAACTGGATGCAGATCAAGAGTAGAACTGAGACATTTTGATTACTAAAAATTTCCACAGCATGAAGTCATAAAGATTCTGCAGAAAAACTTAAAAAACTTTCTAATGAATTCTACATGCTGAGTACACTATCATATCAGCGAAGCAGCTACAACTGCTTGCAGTATGAGCAATTAAAGTTTTAGAGTATGTATAAAATGAAAAAAAATTGTCTGATAAAATACTCCCATTAACAGTGTGTGGAAAAACAGTAAGGGTATAGGTTACATGAAATTAAAGGGATGGGTCAGGAGCAATCTTTGAGAAATATTGTTAAATCTGTGCATCACACCACCAAGTAATGGCACTGTGAGAAAATGAGGAGAGACAGAGAGTTACATTGATACACAGACCCAAGGTCCACTTGAGGTGGTATGGCTTGAAAGAGAAGAGAAGAGAAGAGAAGAGAAGAGGAGAAGAAAAGAGAAGGGATGAGATGAGAAGAGAAGAGAAGAGAAAAGAGAGAGAGAGAGAGAGAGGAGAGAGCGAGAGAGAGGAGAGAGAGAGCGAGAGAGAGAGAGAGAGAGAGAGAGAGCGAGAGCGCGAGAGAGAGAGAGAGGGAGCGAGAGCGAGAG
>JAUUDW010204424.1:0-14380 GCA_032361385.1 Panulirus guttatus | reverse complement strand
AAAGTACTAGAGAGTATTTACGTGTATTCATATTCAGGGATAATTCCAATTCACTGAAAAAGCATTAAAATTTTACACATAAATAAAATATATACCAAAATACATGATTCATCAAGAAAAACTTGAAACAGATAATGATACCCAAGAATTCATTATCAAAATAACTATTTCAAATTCAAGAAATAGAACTCGAACTGTCAATTCACATTGATTCAAACACACACACTGTTTGGTCAAGCATTAAACTCTACACAATATTGGCAACCTATTTACATGTCTTATCACTTTATACAAATATTAAAAACAGTAAATGCCATAACAGATATATATATATATATGTATATACATATATATATGTACAAATACTTCTCGTTTTGCCTTCAAAAACAAAATAAAAAGTGATGAAACAACAGACCTGAGATGTAGGGTTGTTGGAAGTAATACCTCAGGCACTTAACTCTATATATCTTAGTAATTACAAAAGGGGAGCAGTATTGTCCTCATCAGTGGAGCACTGAGGTAGCAGGTACACACTCAGCGGTTCAAGTCCGCCTCAGGCTTCTGAGGTAGTTTGGTGCCCATCATCATATCTCCCACTGGCTGATATATCAAGCTCCCAAGATGATCCCAGTGAGCTGTGTGATTCATAATATATTTTCCAGGACTCAAGCACATTTAGGTCCCATACAACAACCCTTCTGTTTTTACCACCCCAGTCATAATAAGGTAAATATACTCCAACTGACATGTAGTCATGGACTTTTTCTTCTGATTTTGAACAATCCTACTGACATCCAAACATGGACTTCAAAATGTGTTGTAAATGCTTTCTCCCACAATACAGTACATTGGCTTTATATATATGATTTTATTTGCTATATATATTTTCCTCATAATTCACTGAGGGTTTGGACGAAAGCTAGTTATAATCCTGAAAAGTCCCTTTAAATATTAACTTCTTAATCATTACTTTGGCTAAAAGGTATCAATTTCAAGCATCTTATATGTACTATGGTTAAACAAGTAATGTAACTTTTAAATAATACATTTCTAGTTTGTCATTTTCTAGACATTCCAAGTTAATAATTAACTCGTCATAAACCAACTATCAGTAGTTACATTCCACTTCATTTCAGTGATAAATGCATTTCTGTTGTTCCTACTATAATTCAGGACATCAGTACCATGCAAATCTCATAACTTGCTATTTGCTGTGACTGTAAACCAACATGTCGTTATATACTTAAAGAGGCAGGAAAACCTCAGTATCATCCTCCAATTACTTTCATTCAATAAAATACTGGCAACATCCTATATCACAATGAATCAAGAAGTCAAAGCAGTACGTCCATTATGTCACGTAAAAGTTCCTTCCCAAGCATCCACTCTCTGCTTAGCTTCCAACTTCTTTCGGGCTGAAACATAAGTTAAGTTGCTTAGTACATACAGCATATACCATCAAAGATACAGTGACACCTAATTTAATATAATGGTAAATATAACTTTTCAGCTAACTATGGACACCCAAAAGATTATACAAAATATGTTATAGTGCACAAAACAGAAAAATTTTCCTGTGACCAATTACTCCTGTTCATCAATACTTTTTTTAATCCACAACAAAATCAACATTAAAACATTTATATTCAAATGTAGCATAAATCCATTCCCATGCATTGGGTATGGAACTCGAGCAATAACTGTAAAGAATTGATATAGTAGACTCTATAAACTAAAAACAAATCATCCAGATATTACAAAATTCCAAAATTCGAATGCCTTAGGACCAAGGAGTGTTCTGATTTTGGAAAAATTCAATCTATGAAGACCTAAACTTAGGCTACATACACACGCAGGATGTTAGTAAAACTGATCTGGTGAAAGTACAATGGCACTATAATTCCTGTTTTTCCTTTGATTGGCTGTAAATCTTTTTGTATATCAAAAACTGCTCTATTAGCTCTTCTGAACACATCTTTGGTAATGACTGAACATGTTGCCAAGGCAACATATGATAAGAATTTATCTAATTTATCTAATAGCATTGTTTATCAAGCAATTACATACACATAAAATTAATACCTATACATATATCACAAATAATATATAATGGGAGTTAATGTACTGTACTCAGCACTTCCCTGATCATGTGCTGACAGCCCTGTCCCTCCTAAACATGTTCAATTACTGATCAGCAACTTGCCATGCTTGGCCCGCCAAACTTTGGGATTTTCTCTGAAGTACTAACGAGAATGAAACTGATACGGTTGATGTTAAATGTGATTTTTATCATAACATGGAAGTGATACTGAATGTGATATAGAGGAAATAAGTATGAATGGGATACATAAATGAAAGCAAGCATAGCTGCAACAGATGGCTCAGGTCATTGTGCAATGAATAACAAAACCCTATTCATTATCTATCATTTACCAGGTATCGTGTTACAAAGCCTCTAAAGTGTAAAGTACATTATGACACTGAAACGGAAACTAATATGTGAGTAAATTAAGTAAACTAGGCATGCTGGTCAATGTATGATGTATTCTGTCATGTCATCAGTGATAATGCAGCTAGTACAGCATCAGCAAATGTGTGAACTTTAAATGTCTATAAAGCACAAAAGAAAGTAGGCTTACTTGATTTTTTCCTAACTTATCTTGATGCTTTCTTTTTAAGTGATAAGACTATAAGTTATAAGACTAAAATATTTTTTGAATTTCTTGATAACCCACCATACTGGGGTACCTCTAAATTTTGGGAGCTTGGTAATTTAAGGCTTAAGAGAGAGATGGATGAAGAGTCACTCCAGATATGTGAGCACTGTGAATGAAATCCCTGCAGTATGAAGTAGTTGCTCAGAAGAAATAATTATGGCACCAATACAGTGTCCCCAGAGGTTTTAGGAAGCAAACTGTGATGTTGATAAAGTGGGGTTTCCTGAATAGAGTGGAAGATGTTATAACCTATTAATATTAAAACAGGGCTGAATTGTGAGACTGAAACTGAACAGAGAAAAACAAATCATTCTTAGAAACATAAGGAGAAACTCCATTTTAGCACAATTTAATGACTAGGTTACTGCTTCCACATTCTAAGATGCTGCATGTCGTAAATTAGGGGAACTACATTCAGTATGAGAAAAAGAGGAAAAGGAGGGGAATGAATTTGAGATGAAGTGTGTGAAGTGTAATTATCAGCATAGATAAATAGGGTTAAAATTAGAGGAAAGATCACTTATTGAGATAAAAAAGTGAGTAGTGCAAAGATAGAACCCTAAGGAACCCACTGTTGATGGGATTGGAAGGGGATGTCACAGTATCAATAACTATTGCAATGGAAAGACTAGAGAGGAAAATAAGTGGCAGGGAACCAAGTGAAGCTGAAAACCAGAGGGAGGGAGTTTAGAAGGCCAAGACTTATACCACACCCTGTCATATGAATTGGAGATGTCAAGGGCTGACATATTTCACCAAAATCCCTGAAAGAAATACACCAGAAAGTTAATTTAAAGGCATCAACTGCTCTTGGAGGAAATTAGAACATAATCTTCATTTTTCTGAGGGTTTGAAATCTTGTTTTCCACTCTTGCCTCCACTCCATTCACACTAAAACTATATATGGACTTTTTTCTATACTTTTCTACCTACCATACTTCAGTTTCTTCATTCTATACAAGACTAGAGAAAATTTCAATTTCGTGTCAACATTATGGCTGATACTTGCAAATTTTGCTAGTTTCTTTGACATAAAATAATTTGGACTTTAATCAAAAGTTTTATCTGAAAATCTGATTAACATGCTAGACCTTCATATACAAACACAAAATATTCAATTATTCATTAAGCATTACTATACTTAATCCAAATGCTTTGTAAATCAATTATGGATGAAGAATTAATACAGGAGCACCAAAGTACTGTGGTAACACTCTGCACTCACAACTCATGTGAAAGCAAGGTTCAAGGAGCATTAACCAAAATGAAGTGTGCAGAGCTGGTCACTCCGTCCTGTGAGATTCCTAAACCTAACCACTCTCACCTCCAGGTGCTACCATTTGAAAAAGTCAGGGGTCAGCAAGATACTTTTGTTTTATTCAATATCTGAAACATACAGCAAAAGATGTACTAAATCCTTTACAGTTATTAATAAAAAGTCAAAAATAAGCAAGAAGCAAATATCTCATTAAAGGAGCTGATTTCACCAAGCACACAGTAAACACATAAGCATCTACAACCAGGGCTGGATTAACCTCAACAAGGGACAGGGACTACAGCAAGCCTATGAACCCTTTCACTCTCAATGATTATTTGATCATATGTTAACCCTGAGTTGGTACAAAATTCCTTCACTTGATGTGTGTACGTGTGTGTCACATAACGAACATGACCACATTTTTGGTGTTTGACAATAATGAATAAAAACATTTGTTTTTTCATAATTATCATCATTTCCCACAACAGCAAGGTAGCATCAGAAACACACAAGGAAATGTTCTATTTTGCTCACATCCATTCTTGCAGTCAATGCACAATGCTAAGTAACCATAGGCCCCTATCCATAAGCAGACCCCATTGGCATTTCCTTGCTTAGTTTGAAACTGTAACCCAATTAGTTCATGCCTTAAGCCATCCCTGCCTACAACGGTAGTAAAAGGTCTGGGTAAGGACAGTGAAGGGGTTTACCCACCTCTTCCTACAAAACTCTTATTCAAGTATATGTTGTTTTACTTATTTGTTTTTAATATCCCACTTCCCATTAATGGAAGTATGATGTACCTAAAATATCATGGCAACACATTTTTGCACAATCATCTAACTTTCAAAAACAAAACTATGTAATACAATTATACACAGTCAAAAGATTACCCCTAAGTATACAAAAAATGTCTTACCTTTGGCATCCTTAAGTTTCTGTTTCTCTGCTTCACGAACCTCCTGCGAGATGTTCACCTTCAACCCAAGTGCTCCAGACACCAATCTACGAGCTAGGGAAGCGGAGGTAGCAGGGCGTGGCTTATAAGGTAGAAGGGCATCAGTGATGCGCATAGCCTTTGCTTTAGATGACTTGGTAGCCAAGGCCAAAGAACGGGTCTTCAAAAATGGATGGTCAACATTGAGAGCTTCTGCAGCTGTAAAAATAAGAAAATAATATATAATCATACTGAGATTAGGCATTAAAAAGTAAGAGAATACAACAAATGTGAAATAGATGGTGTGGAAGCAGTGTGAAAACTAAGAAATTATCAATTTCTCTTGGTATGTAAAAAATGACAATAAAAAGCAAGTCTCAGGAGGACACAAAGCAAAATACATATTGTAAAATAAGATTGGGTTTATGTTAACAGGTAGAAAAGTATAGAAACTCAACTCTGAAATCTACATGCCAGTGTGAGGATAGGTAATGGAGAAAGTGCCATTTCAAGAAGAAGAGATGAGAGGAAAAATGGGAATGATCAATGCCTGTTGGATTTGTGTATCAAATCAGCTTTGTTCCACATATCCTTTTCTAAATCCCTGAGAAGGAAAAATCTTGCATTTTTGGTTGGCTATAACCAAAAATTAAGAAGCTATTCTTTCCACTAAGAAACACAATACTTTGAAACAATTTGTTTATACATAAAAGTAAGTGGACTCCCGTTGTGTAGTGGTTAGCGTTTCTGACCGTGACGCATTCACAGGCCGCTCAAGGTCGAACGCATAGGTTCGAATCCTGGTTGTGACAGTCGGTCCACAGTCAACCCAGCTGTTCATCCACCCCGAGGGGTTGGTTGATAAAATGGGTACCTGGCTCAGGCTAGGGTATATATATAATGTGTCAATGGGATGGCCTTGATTAGGGCCTTAGCTGCCCGTGCCGTCTCAGCTAACATAGAAAAAAAAAAAAGTGGTGGTGAATAATGAAATGTGTGAGTTAATGTTCATGGATCAACACCCATCACAAAGTAATGCTCCTCAAGGACTGATACATATCAAAAACAACTGCTCATGGCTCAGTACCCACCATAATAAGTCTATACTGTTCACGGATTAGCATGGCTGTCATCCCTCACATCTCAAAGAACCACTGACATAAGGGAAAGGTCTTGATTCTTGCATAATCCATTCCTTATACTCATCGTAACCCTTTAAAGGTAAATTCAAACACTCATTTTATACCCATCATTGAATCTCAGCAGTATAGCACTGAACTACACCTGAATCACATCTCACTCAACCATCTAGCAGTAGTGAGTGAGCATATCAAGAAACTACATACAATGATGGAAAGGGTCCAATTATTGTTCTGTAAGGGCATACCCAATTATTGTTCTATAAGGGCACACATCTGATTCAACTTCAGCTGCCAGAGTTCACATGAGAGTTAATACATCTAGTAAAATGAAATATTCAAGTGTTGAAGGACCTTCATATTCAATGATAAATTTCATCTCAGCTTGAATAGTGGTTTAGAACATTCTCAAAACCTATTCCCCTCTTTAACCCCTTATCTTCACTCATTTTGATCTATTTTTCTCATATGGATAAGGCTAAACAGAACTTTGCAAGTCAAGGGTGGGTTGTTCTGATAGCTGCTTCTTTCCCTACATGTCAAAGCTTTGGAAATCTCTACCTTCACATGTTTTTCCTAATGACTTTAACCTGGCACATTTCAAGAGAGAAGGTTTTTCACTTTATCAAAGATTTGTAAAAACTTTTCCTAGTCTTTTCTATTTCCATTTCATAATTCTCTCTGTATTTTAATTAAGGCCCTGCCTTTATGTGGACTTTTGTCCATGACTGGAGCCTTCACAAAAAACAGTGTTCAAGTGTGGAATTTTTTAATTGTAACGTTATGTCGCCATTCAAAAAGTTTCTGATTGTGAAGCATTTTGGATTTTGGATTTTCGGATTAGGGATGCTAAACCTGTATATATATCTAACAGTAATGTAAAACTTTATCTATTTATGTGGTGACCTCAACAAATGAATAAATATTCAGGTTGCTATCATGCCAACTGTGCAATATAAACCTTCATATATCATAATATACACTTTTTCTATGCAACTGTTATAATATCTCACTTCTCAATGTATCTGCTACTGTTTGTATGCACTTACATATGTTTAAATACTTACACAAATACCCTAAATATTTTCAATAAGCTCTGCATATGGTATACCCAGAAACAAGGTGTACAGTCATCATAATCTAAACACATGCAGTATGTGCTGCACTTTTCAATAAAAAAATGTATCTGTCTGTCACCATACCATTCAAAAGTTATTCTCTTACGAAAAAATAACATAAACAACAATACACTAAAAGTTTGATAGTGATGAGTTTCCCAGGTGAATTAATGTTCAGGCAGCAAATGTATCCCTCGAGTAACTTGACATTTTGATGGATACTGACCAGTCACGGGTCTAGATATGGAAACATTGTCTAAAATGTTAATAAATGTTTCCTGACACACTACTTCCCAGCTTGACATATAAAGGATTTTTGATAGCCCTAGAATGTATAAGGGAGACTTGCAGCGAAATAGCAAAGGCAATGCATGTCATATCTCATCAGTGTTGGCTGTCACACGTAATGCACCAAAACCACAGTCAATCCTAACAGTGACACCGCTGCCAACGACAGGCAGGTACAAGAGTAACAGCCCCTCTGACAACCCATGCAAATTTAAGGTATACATACTCGTATGACCTCACTTTCAAGAGTGACTGCTGCCAGCAAGAGGTAAGGTTCAGGTGGTAGTGTATTGACCCATCCCAATAGCCCCAGCGAACTCTATTACACAGTTTAGTTTACTTTCTGCTCCTTCTCTAGAGGGCTTTGCAAAATCTATACTTGTGCTCTGTTTCCATTCAAATGCCACGGTCTTAAAATGGCAATTCTGATTGCAGGAAGACTGCCATACATCAACACCTTTCTTTATCCTCTGCACACCCCTTGCGGCTGTCTCCACATATAATCTATAGAAAGCAACTTGAGGTAACTGTATTTTATAATATTATGTGATGTTTTTAGGATAGAAAAGAGGATATGATTATGCCCAACATGAGTACAATATTGCAAGGTTTAAATGTGGTGTTTTGAAATCTAAGTGGGAATGGAGTGAAATTTAGGAAGAGATATAGTAAATAAAGCTGACTCTACGAAGGTCACTGTATGCATTTATTTCATACATAATCAAAATTTAGATTACATTTCTACATGGATAAAGACTTCAGTAAAGTTAGGGTACTTTACTCAGATGTGATATATTTTGTCTATAGTTCCCTCAGAAGTTCGCCGAAACGTGAAAAATTACTTTTCAAGGTTTAAAGAATTAAAAGTTTTCTGAGCTCACTTAATTGACCAGAAATTGGTAAATGATTGGAAGAGATTAGAGCTCTGTCTGTATCCATGCATAATTTATGAGGGTTTCAACCATTATCAGTTCACATAGGGAAAAGGCATGGATTTAATAAAACATCCTCCCACCCCTCCTTATGGAGCCAGTCATTAAAATTCATACTGATGGGAGTTCCTAAAGGAAATGGGCATCAGAGATACAGAAATTTGACAAAGATCCAAGGTCAAGGTCATGTGATAATGTAAATGTCAAGGTCGTTATTAATCCCTAATAATTTGAATAAATAATGAAAGACCTATTTATCAGTTTTTAAGATCATGGACACTTTGTGTCTGTGTTTATTTGAAAAAAAAAAAAACAGTTGATTGATAAATTATGTAGCAAAGCCCCAAGATATAGGGTAAAGTAGGTTAAGGTCAAGGTAATTCTATAAAAAAAAATTTCATCTCAATACTTTGTTTTGAAAGTATAAAAGCAAACTTAACTCACACAGCTCATTCTTTGTAACTAGATTTTCCTGTGCCGAGTTCTATATGCTAGACCTGCCTTTTGGCAGAATGATAGGAGGAATATACAGAGGTAGTAGGTAGGAACATATAGGTAGGAGCTTTAGGTAGAAACATGAGGTAGAAGTAGTGTGTGGGAACATTGGGTAGGAGTAGTCAGTAGGAACATTAGGTAGCAGCCTCAACAAATACTGCACTATACTTGCCCTCTGCCAGTGGCCTAAGGGAGAGGCATTAAAAGGCTAAAAAGCAGCACTGGTGTTCATTCATTAGTTATGGAGACTCTATCATCGTGGCCACCCCCTTGAGGGAGTTCCAGGTGGGAACAGGCGTCAGAAATGTAGATATAGTATATTAGCCCTAATAGTGTTGTATGGATGTGTCTTGGGGCCTTCAATGCAAAAGAAAAGAAGAGGGTGGACAAATTGAAAATGAAATACCTGACAACAATATGTGGCATAAGGTGCACTGATCATGTAGTGAATGGCAATGTAAGGGAGGATATGTGGTAGTAAGCCCACCATGACCTGACAAGGGTGTGCTGAAATGGCTTGGACATATGGAGACAATGAGCAAAGAAAGACTGATTAAGAGAACCTACTTGTCAGAGGAGGAGGAAGGAAAAGTGAGGGGAAGACCAAGGAAAGATGGAAAGATGGAGTGATAGAGGCTTTGGGGTATCAAGATCTAGACATTCAAGAGCGTGAGAGGTAAGCATGGGACAGAACAGAGTGGACTGATATGGTAAAGAATAGTTGCACATTAAAATGAGACAGGGACTGCAGAGAGGGAAGAAGCATTAACATTATATGTACAAATGTGCCATATATGTTAGAGGAGAGGGGATAATTATGGGGCCCAGAATCAAAAATAGCACCCGGGCCAAAAATGTTACTCCTGGGCCATGGTCATGAGTCCTGGGTTTAGGTAGTGTGCTCCACTGTACTGATGCATGCTCAACCGGGCCATTGTTACCTCACTAACCCACTGAACCACTTAGGTACTTATAGCAGATAAGTGAAACCCACACCAAATTTCTTAAAACTTGCATCATAAAATAAGTGCATGAATGAAATCATGCATTCTGGGCTCTTGCAAAGTGGGGAAAGATGTATCTAAGGGATATGCTCTTTTACTGGCATATTCTTATATCACACACTATTTAAGCCAGACATAAGCTGGTTCATACAGCTTTTCCTGTATTTTGTACATCCATTCTGCTATCATTTCAGTCCTACTATTTAACATTTCTGCAGTTACCTAATCCACTTTTTCCCCTCTTTAATCTACTTACAGATTATCTCGTCCATGGACCCTGTCTCCTTTACAGGAAATTTCTCTTCCCTTTTTTCTATCCCTAAGCGATATACTGAAGCTTTATTCTAATTCTTTGATGCTACTAGCTCTTCAACAGTACTCTTTCTATCAATTTGAAACCTCATTAGTTAAATAGTCATCCTAGTGTCTCTCTTTCTTTCACTTTACCAACCCTTTCTCTCTCTCTCTTTTCTATTAGCATTTCCTTCCACGACAGTTTCATTTCTCCAAAAATCTCTCATCCCAAAGTCTTCATCTGCATTCTTTCTCCCTTCTTTTATCATCCTTCATTATGTTATAATATTCTTTATGCTACTCTTTCATCCTATCCATTACTTCCCCTAGCAAATTATGCACCAGATAATTCACATATGCCTTCCTATTTTTCTTGTGAACTCTTTTTTCTAATTCTTTTTCCCATCATACAATCTTGAAAAAAGCACCACATCATCCTCATACCTGTCTCCACTCTCAGCCATACTTTCCTCTATTTTTTTCTGGTATGTCAGTGCCTATTCTCTGCTCTCTTTGTCTCTCCAATTCTACAACCACCTTATCCTTTTTTATATCCCAAGATTCATGTGCCCACCCTTGTCCTGATGACCAATACTGTTAGTATACCATATAATGATCTGAATTCAACATTCCCTCTATAACTCAATATTTCCTTCTGATATTTTGACCAATTACAACATATTTCTTAGTGCCTTTTATTTGTTCCCTCCCCTGGCTCTTTTTTCAGAGCACAGTATATCTATGATTAAGCTATCAAAATATTCAAAAGAGGTATCTGCCAAGCAAATACCACTTTCAGCCCAGAAGTCTGCCAGAAACTCAACTTTTGCATATCCACAGGTACTCCCTATCCTCCTACAATTCCTTCATTTTCCAATACTCCACTTCTACATTCAAAGAGTATTTTTATTCTTGTATCTAAATTCCTTGTACATTCATCCAACTGCTCTTAGAAGTTTTTCATCTCTACCTTACCTATTTTTGTTTCCTCACTTATAGGAGCATATGCACACATGATGGGATAGGAAGAAGGACTTGGGAAGCATGGAAATTGTTAGAAGTCATAAGTAGGCTACTGAAGGACCTCGATCCATATACGGTGCATGAACCTGACGAGGTCTCTCCATGTGTGGTGGGGAAGTGTGCTGAAACACTTGACAGGTTGCCTGAAATGTCAAAAAAATTGTTGGAAGAGGGTGCAGTGCCAAGAGAGTGGAAGAAAGCAAATGCCGTGCCTAATTCTAAGTAACATAAAGAAACTGTACTGAATTAAAGACCAGTATCTTTAACAAGTGTGGTCAGTCAAAGGCTGAAATTGATAATCAGAAAGCAAATAGATTTTTTGAAAAGGAGAAACTACATAACTGAGAGCACCACAGGTACAGAAAAAAGAGAAAGGGCAAAACAAATCTTAGACTTCCATGACAGAGTGAGCTCTAATTCTAGGGCAAAGAAATGGTCATGCGGATTGAATGTTCTTAGACTGCTAAAACGTACCTGACAGCATCCCATACAAAATGATGGATTTTAAAGCACACATAAGTGGTAAACCCATTCGGTAGATCAAAAATTATTTTACTGGAAAGGAATAAAGAATACATCTCAAAAATGCCTTTTCTAGGTGGGCTGGAGTTTACCAGTAGCATGGTTCTGCTTTAAGGCCATTCTTTTTCTATGATCTAACTTAGTCCTGCTTGAAAGACTGGGTTCACACTTGAACATGTTTGTGAATGATACTGAGATCATTTGAGAACCTAAGAATGACAAGAATTCGATCAACTTACAAGGTGAATAAGACAAACTCCTGAATTGAATGGCTACAGAGTTCATGAAGTTCAACTTTAGCCAATGCTAAGTAATGAAGATGGAATACATTGAAAGAAATCCTCAATATGAATATAATATGCTAAAAAACATGATATATGAAATTCAGTTTGAAATGAACTTGTGGGTTGACAATATCAAATCTATTGCCAGAAGACCACATCAGGAGACTCATTAATGAGGCAAACAGTTTAATGGTTAACGCTTTCAGTCCTAACAACTTATGACATACGTTTTTCAATAGATTCCTAATTATATATGAGCCATATGCTCTGAATTTTCTCACATCTGAGGAAGTAATAATCTTTTTTCTCACTAAAGTGATGAATAGATGCCACATGTCACTAGCAATTGTAATTTGTCCATAGACATATCCAGAAGACTCAATTACCCACGGAAAACCACGGTGGGAGAAGAGTGCAGGCATCTCTGCACAGACTTCCCCTTACTACGCAGTGTAATTGAATGAGATTTTGTGGGGTTCCAATGATGAAATCAGCCATTTATCACATTTAGGCATACTGTATCAGGTCATTCTGAATATAATTTTGGAGAAAACTCAATCCACCCTTGTCAAACAAAAAAAGGAACACAGATGGCAAAAATAGGGACTTTTGAGTAAGATAAAAGGAATTTTGCAAAATGAAACTTACAGCCACATGCAATACAGGCTGCACATTCAATACACGAAATTGTGTTGTCCAATGCTCAAGCTTTTATCTTCACTCGTTTATCTACATATAGATAGTCTACAATTGTTCAATTTAAAACCAACAAAGTATCTAGTCAGTAGTGTTCCATTTTTGGTCCTTGAACTAAGTCATCAGAGGTTCTAATGTTTGTTTGTCCACACATATTGAGTCATGGCTGGAAAGCTTTTTGTTATAGGGAGTGGGTGCCTGTATACACTTCTCCAGCAGCCTTTCACTGAACTTCACTTGATGACAAATGTTTCTTTTTTTTTTTTCAACACAGCTATATGCTTTCTGTGTGAGGAAACTTGATAATGTTTGTGTGCCAAGACTTGGGCAAAATTCAGTGAAGTTTTTCCTTACCAGGCTGAAAATTCTTTCGTCTTCAGCATTGCTGTGAGCAACAGACAGGACATGATTCTGGGAAGATGTACATACTCTTATATATAAAAAGACTTGTCTCTTAGTTGTGATCAAGATATACACCTTCGAGCTGATCCACTCGGTAGTGAGAAAATTCAAGTCATTGCTAGAAAATCTTAGCAAACTAAATCTTACTTCTTTGATGAACAGCAATAGATGGAAGGGAACTAGTAATTTCTTATCCACTTCTATACATGATAATTTTGTGCAACTTTTTGATGCCTCAGGAGGGCCTGGCCGTAGAGTAGGACTAGCCTGGTTACACAAGCTAAAGATATGATCGGTAGGTAAGACCAACCGTGCAATGATTTGTGCGGTTCTTTCCGCAAAATGGTCAGAAATTGACTAATGTCTGACTGTTACTTTGTACACTGCATTAGTACTTGCGTGCACAGTGAGAACATACACTATATATTGAACAGTGCACCCCTGTGAGCTTCCGATACATTACATACACAATACATGTACAATACATGAACATACAACCAGAAAAAGGAAAAAAAATATTTTTCTAAAAAAAATCGTACTGCCACATTCATTTCTAAAGAATGTAATGAATACGGCAAAAACATAATGGTTGGCAGCTCTGAATCTCCAACAAAGGAAAATGAAAGTGAAGGATGACACAACGGGTCACTGACCAAGATGTGGCTTTCACCCTTTATAGGGTTGAGAAATGAAAATTTAGGGGGTTAACTAGCAATGAGGTTCATCTAACATTATCAAATGAAGCTTGAACCTACGGGCACTTTGTGGGTTTGATCCCTTTTGGCAGGCAAAACCCCTTGAATTCACTAATCTAAAACAACATGAATTGAGCAACCCTAGTGAGATATCTGCCATAAAAGGGTTCAGGCTTTACAGTTAAGAACAGGATTAAGAGGGTTTTGAGAAAAAAAGACGAGCGTGGGGCTAGGTTCCATGGACCACTGGCCCTTTGATGAAACACAGGCCCTCTGGATAGTGAACCCCCCCCTTCCCAATAAGGCAAGATAAAAGGAGGAAATAGTGATAATATAACTGCATAATTACTAATGAAAAGACAAAAGTAACTATCTGGGAGCCCTACGTAGCATTTGCCCTACTTGGTCTAATTTTGGGAGAATATGCTAACAAGGATTTGTTTCTACAATCTTTCACTGGTTACAACAGTCCCATTGAATATTCAGGCAGGCATACATGGGACTTCTTTTGTGGACCTAAAGTGAAATCAGCAGACAAAAAGAGGATGCATGTTAAAGGTGCCTTTTCTTTTGAAC
>JAUUDW010204313.1:0-14383 GCA_032361385.1 Panulirus guttatus | reverse complement strand
TTGTTGTTGTTATTATTATTGTCATTATCATTATCATTATTATTATCATTCTTATGCTTATCGTTTTTATGACTATCTTTATTATCATTATTATTATACCCGGAAAATGTATCTCATTTTCAATTGCTTTATACTAACAAAGTTATATGAGCACCTCTCTCTCTCTCTCTCTCTCTCTCTCTCTCTCTCTCTCTCTCTCTCTCTCTCTCTCTCTCATGTGCAGCAGCTCACCTCGAGTGAGGCGGCTAGTCGCAGGGTATCAAAGTAGAACTTGTCAACAAGGCCGCTGTTCTGCAGCCAGCCTATGATGTGGTCTAACTTCCTTTTAAGTGGAGAGTGACGCTGCAAAGCTATGGCGACACCGTACTTCATATGGCATTCCTGCAATACATTATTACGTTTTATTAGAAACGAGGAAGAAGTATCTATCTATCTATCTGTCTATGTGGTTGACAGTGCTGAAGAGGGTGTGCTGAAATAGTTTGAGAGATGATTGAGGAAAGGTTGACAAAGGGGAAAATATGTGTCAGAGGTGGAGATAACAAGGAGAAACGGAAGTACAAATTGTAAATGGAGGGATAGATTGAAAAAGATTCTGGGTGACCAGGGCCTGAGCATGCAGGAGGGCGACAGGCGTGCACGGGATATAGTGAATTTTAACGGTGTGGCGTATTGGGGTCGACGTGCTGTCATTAGACTGAACCAGGGCATGTAAAACGTCGAGGGTAAACCATGGAAAGGTGTGTGGGGCCTGGATGTGGATTGGGAGCTGTGGGTTCGGTGCATTACACATGACAGTCAGAGAAAAGATATGAGCGAATGCAGTACTTCTTCGTCTGTTCCTGGCGCTACTTCGCTAACGCGGGAAATGGCGAACTAGTATGCAAGAAACGATAAACTTATTTATACAATTGCATTCTAGATAATGACAACTGAACTGCAATAGATTCTACTGTCTTACAGACCTAGAGGGGCGCCATCAGGTTCTCTTGTATTTCTGTTCCTAAATCACGTGTTTTCCAGTGACCGGTGGACGCTTTACATTATTACTGGTGAAGGTCTTGAGCCTGGGGCCTGGGGTGTCTGGTACATCAAAGCTAACCAGCTGAACGGTTATCAAGGAGGATTTCGTCGTGTGTTAGTTATGGACTCTTGTTAGTTCTTGAATTACAGTGGTATGCAACAAAGATGATGTATCAAGATACAGCACAGAGTTGTACCATGTCAAGTGTACTATACAGTAACCAAAAAATGACATTCTATTTCTCTCATCATTTACAGTTTCCGGAGAGATAAGTATCACCTGTTTTTTTATAGATTGTGTACAACTGTCGATGCTCATGAAATACAGACAGGGTTTAAATCTTTTTATTTTCTTTCGCTAACTGAAATCGAGTTCAGTACGTGTCCTGTTTGTTGTCCTGTGCGTGAAAAGAAATTTGTGCCAAATTTTCTCGCATACAGCACAATTGTCTACTGCAAAAACATGCCAGAAATTATACAAAACTTAGGAGCATCATATAGAAAAAGTGGCCGGAGACTGTTCATTAACTCCTCGAAAACAAGTTTGAAACGGTTTTCCCACGACGATGGCAACGAGTATGCTTCTGCACCTATTCGATATTCAGTGCATCTGAAAGAGACATCAATGGAATGTGTGTGAAAAGTTGAAAATTTCGTGCATGCTGCTTGCTCTGGGGGGACAAAAATTCCTTGCTTTTTATGCGATTCAGATTGTAGAGCGAGAACTCAACGCTGGAAAAAAAAGAGGGAATGGCCACCTCGAAACACATTTACTCCAGGTTCAAAGAACATAATTTACTAGGAGCTGATTGAGCCCGATAGAGTGTTGTTAGCACCACTCCATATAAAGCTGGGGTTAATGAGGCAGATAAGTCGGGAAGGTGCTTCAGATAAACGTGCAGTAAATATCCAAAACCTACCTATTAAAAAGGAAAAGAAGGCATCTTTGTTGGGCCGCAAATCAGAAAGTTGACACAGGATGAGAAGTTTGAAGCTGCGATGAACACAGCAGAGAAAGAAGCATGGAATGCATTCAGTAATGTAATCCAAAACTCTCTGGGTAAACCACAAAGATCCCAACCTCAAGGAAAGACTCAGTGAAATGTTCAACAAATTTTAAAAAACATGGCTGCAACATGAGCTGAAAATTCACTTCCTTCACTCGCATTTGAACTATTGTCCTGAGAATCTGGATTGTGTGAGCGAGGAAGGTGGGGACAGGTTCCGCCAAGACATCAAAACTATGGAAAAGATATATGAAGGAAGGAGGGTTGTTATCATGATGGCAGACTACTGCTGGTCCCTGAAACGAGAGAATTCAGCAGAAGTGCATCATAAGAGGCTGACGAAGAAACGATGATTTCCTTCATATGATCAAAGGTGACTGAATATATAACAGTCTAGTAGCAAAGGAATTTCTTATGATATGCAGTCACTGTATTTCGAGAAAAAAGTTTTTGATTTGGCATACTTTTTTTAATGTTAGCTGAGACGGCACGAGCAGCTGAGGTCCTAATCAAAGCCATCCCATTAACGCTATATACGTATATACATATACCCCAGCTTGAGCCATGTATACATCTTATCGACCAAGTTCTAGGGGTGGATGAACAGATGGGCTGACTGTGGATCGACTGCCGCAACCAGGATTCGAACCTATGTGCGCGACCCTAGACAGTCCGTGAATGCGTCACGGTCAGGAGAGCCAAGTTGTATAAAAGCACGTAAGAAAAAGAAATATATCTCATTTGTTTCAAGATGCATACCAGCGTTATCAGTCTGTTTATGTAGGGCCTCGCGTGTGGGGCCGCCCAGTACTAGTGGCTATCAAATGCTCCTGGCCTCGCCGATATGTGGGTCCCCCACCCATAACATGCAGAAAACGTATTTCAGTATGATTGTTAATATCATATAAAACAAAGTGATTAGTATCATATGTTTGTTCAAATTAGTTTCATAAGATTCAGTCAGGAATATAAAAGTATGAAAAGTTGTTAGTTTTTTTTCTAATTTTATTTTTTACGACAGTATATCATTGATAGTCATGAAACAAATCTGATAAATCCAGACATTTAAAAAACTTTTTTCACTATATCAGGCAGATAAGAATGTAGTAATAAAAACCAAATATTCTTTTTTATATTCCTTTGACTTTCATATGTCTAACTTATATCATGTGATCATCTGTAGATTCCACCTAAAGAGACTAAAAAAGTTTGTATTATAGTTTAGAAAATGAGATAGTTAAGATAATGAAGAACCACCTAGTGAGAGATTATATGGTCTGAGTATTATTCTTGACCCCTGAAAAGGAATAATTCTCAGACCATATACGCTCTTTTTATTTATCATGATCACCTCAACTGACCCATTTCCTAAAGACTAATATACATTATAAGATTATTCCATTCGTGGATCTAGCTTGACAATGACGGTCTTAATGACCCTAGCAGTTTGTTAGACCTAAAGCCCAAACAATCAACCACGAGATGTGAGAGAAAACGAGACGTAGGCAATACATTTATTTCTCAGGATGAGAAAGGAAAGCGTAAAGACGAAAGAATAATTAAAGAACTGTTCACAAAAATTCTTGAAGTGGCAAAGATGTTCCCAAGGGCAGGTCCCACCTCTAGAACCCAAGGTCAGATTCCACTTCTAGAACCCAAAGGCATATCACACCTCTAAAACCCAAAAGCAGATCCTACCTCTAGAACATAAGGAGAGATTCCACCTCTAGAACCCAAGTGCATATCCCACATCTAGAACCTAAGGGCACATCTCACCTCTAGAACCCAGTGGCATATTCCACCTCTAGAATATAAGGAGAGATCCCATTTTTAGAACCCAAGGGTATTTCCAAACGCTAGAATTCTTAGGCAGAACCCAACTCTAGAAACCAAGCGCAGATTTAACCTCTAGAACACAAGGGCAGATCCCATCTCTAGAACCCAGGGGCATATCCCACCTCTGGAACCTAAGGGCAGAACCTAACTCTAGAACCCAAGGTAAGATTCCACCTCTAGAACTCACTGACAGATCTCAGCTCTACAACCCAAAAGCATATCCTCGTTCTAAAACCTAACGGCACATCCAACCTCTAAAACTCAAGGGCGGATCCAGCCTTTAGAACCCAAGGGAACATCCCACCGAAAGAATCCAAATGCAAAACCCACTTATAGAACCCATGGGAAGATCATACCTCTATAACCCAAGGGCAGATCCAACCTCTAGAACTCAAGGCAGATCCCAACTCTAGAACCCAAGGGCAGACCCTACCTCCAGAACCCAAGGGCATATCCCACCTCAAGAACCTAAGGGCAGATTCCACTTCTGTAACCCAAGGGAAGATCCCACCTCTAGAAACCAAGGGCAAATATCACTTCTAAATCCCTAGCGCAGATCCAATCTGTAGAACCCAAGGGTAGAATCCACATCTAGAGCCCAAGGGCAGATACCACATCTAGAACCCAAGAGCAGATCACACCCCTAGAACCTAATGGCACATCCCAGCTCTAAAACTAAAGAAGAGATCTCACCTCAAGAACCCAGGGACTTATCCCACCTCCAGAAACCAAGGGCAAATCCCACATCTCGAACCCAAGGGCAGATCCCACCTCTAGAGCCCAAAGATAGAACCCACATCTGGAATCCAAAGGCAGATCCTACCTATAGAGCCCAAGGGTAGAACCAATCTCTAGATCCCAAGGATACATCCCTCCTCTAGAACCAAATGACAGAACCCACCTATAGAACCCAAGGGCAGTACCAGTCTCTAGAATCCAAGGAGAGATCCTTCCTATAGAACACAAGGGCATATCCCACCACTAAAACCAAAGGGCACATACCTCCTTTAGAACCTATGGGTAGATCCCACCTCTAGAGCTAAAAGGTACATTCTACATCTAGAACCTAAGGGCACATCCTTCCTCTAGATCCCAAGGACAAATCACACCTTTAGAATCCCAAGGGTATCTCACATCTCGAACCCAGGAACAGAACATACCTTGAGAACCCTAGGGCAGAACCCAACTCTTAAACCCAAGGGCAGAACCCACATATAGAAACGCATGGTATATCCTACCTCTAGAACGCAAGGGCAGATCTCACCTATAGAACCCAAGGGCAGAGCCCACCTCTAGAACCGAAGGGTAGATCCCATCTCTAGAACCCAAAGGCATAAGCCACATCTAGAACCTTAGGGTAGAACCCACCTCTAGAACACAAAGGCAGAGCCCACTTTTGTAATGCAAGGGCAGGTCCCATCTCTAAAACCCAATGGCAAATCCCACCTCTGGATCCTAATGGTATATCTCACCTCTAGAACCCAAAAACACTTCCCACCCCTAGAATTCAAGGGTAAAACCCACCTCTAGAACCCAAGAGTAGATCCTGCCTCTAAAACCTAAGGGCAGATCCAAGCTCTAGAAACCAGTGCAAATCCCACCTGTAAAACCCAATGGCAGATCCCGTATCTGGAACGCAAGGACAGATTCCTCTTCAAGAGTTCAAGGGAGGATCCCACCTCTAGAACCTAAGGGCATATCCCACATCTGGAACCAAAGGGCAGATCAATTATTTAGATCCTAAGGGTAGATCCCACCTTTAGAACCCAAAGCAGATGTTACCTCTATAACTCAAGGGCACATCCCACCTGTAGAACCAAAGGCATATCCCACCTCCACAACCCAAGGGCAAATCCCACCTCTGGAACCCAATGGCAGGTCACACCTCAAGTATCCAAGAGCAGATCCCACCTCTAGAGCCCACCGAGAGAACCCACCTCTAGAACTCAAGGGCATATCCCACCTCTAGAATCAAGGGCAGGTCAGTCCTCTAGATCCCAAGGACAGATCCCAAATTTAAAACCCAAAGGTAGATCCCACCTCCAGATCCCAAGGGCGGATTCCACATCTAGAACCAAAGGGCACATCCCACATCTTGAGACCACTGGCATATCCCACTCCTAAAACCTAGGAATGTATCCTACCTCCATATCCCAAGGGCACATCCCACCTCTAAAACAAAAAGAGCAGATCCTACCTATGAAACCCAAGGGCAGATCTCACCTCTAAAAACCAAATGCAGATCCCACCTCTACAACCCAAAGGCAAATCCCACCTGTAGAACCCCAAGGTATTTTCTCACCTTTAGGAAACTATGGCAGATCCTAACTTTAAAGCCCAAGGGCAGATCCCACCTCTAGGTCAAGGTCAAATCCCACATCTAGAACCCATTGGCACATTCCACATCGCCAACCCAAGAACAGATCCCACGTTTAGAACCCAAGCGCAGATGCCACCTTAAGAACCCAAGGGCAGATTTAACCTCAAGAGCCCAAGGTCAAATCCCACCTCTAGAACCCAGTGGCACATTCCACCTCTAGAACCCAAGAACAGATCACACATTAGAACCCAAGAGCAGATCCCACCTCTCGAACCCACGGGCACATCCCATATCTAGAGCGTAAGTGTAGAACCTATCTCTAGAACCCAAGGGCACATCCCACCTCTAGAATTCAAGAACACATCCTAGCTCTATATCCAGAGGGTAGATCCCATCCGTAAATCCGAAGAGCAGATCCCAGTTCTAGAACCCAAAGGTAGATCCCACCTTTAGAACCCAAAGGCAGATCCTACGTTTGGAACCACAGGGTATATACCACCTCTAAAGCGTAAGGGCACATCCCATCTCTAGAACCCAAGGGCAAATTCCACCTCTAGAACCCAAAGGCAGATCCTATTTTTGGAACCATAGGGCAGATCCCACCTCTAGAACCCAAGGGCACATCCCACCTCTAGAACCCAAAGGTAGATCGCAGCTCTTAAACCCAAGGGCAGAACCCACCTCTAGAACCCAAGGGAAGTTTTCAACTCTCGAATCCAAGGGCAGATCCTAACTTTAGAACCCAAAGGCAGATCCCACCTCTAGAACCCAAGGACTAATCCCACTAATAGAACCAAAGGGCACATTCCACATCTAGAGCCCAAGGATAAAACCCACCATTAGAACCCACGGCACATCCAATCTATAGAACCCAAAAGCATATTTTTCCTCAAGATCTCAAGGGCGGACCTCACCTATAGAACCCAATAGAGGATCCCATATGTAGAACCCAAGGGCAGATCTCATCTCTAGAACCCAAGTCAAATGCAACTCTAGAACCCAAAGGCAGATCCTACCTTTAGAACCATAGGGCAGATCACACCTCTAGAATACAAGGGCAGAACCCACCTCTAGAACAGAAGGGCAGATTTCAAGAGGCAGATCCTAACTCTAGAAATAAAGGGCAGATCCCACATCTAGATCCAAGGTCAAATCCCACCTCTAGAATCCAAGGGAAGATCCCATCTCTGGAACCCAAGGGTAGATCTCAACTCCAGAACCAATGGTACATCCCACCTATAGAACTCATGGGCAGATACCACCTCTAGAACCCAAAGGCAGAACCCACCTCTAAAACCAAAGGGTACATCCCCCCTTTAGACCTCAAGAGCATATCCCACCTTTAGAACCCAAAGGCATATCCCACCTCTAGAACCCAAGGACAGATTCCACCTCAAGAACACAAGGCCCGAACCCATCTCTAGATCCCAAGGGCAAATCCCACCCGTACAACCCAAAGGCATATCTCCTCCTAGAACTCAAGGGCACATATCCCCTTTAGAGCCCAAGGGTACATCCCACCTCTACAACCCAAGGAGATATTCCACCTTTAGATTCCAAGGGCAGAACTCATATCTAGAATTGACGGGTAGATCCTATCACTAGAACCCAAGGACAGATCCCATATATAAAACCAAGGGCAGATCCCACCTTTAGAGCCCAAACGTAGAACCCTCATCTAGAATCCAAGGGTAGATCCCACCTCTAAAACCCAAGTGAAGATTCCACATCCAAGGGTAGATCCCACCTCTAAAACCCAAGTGAAGATTCCACCTCTAAAACCCAATGGCAGATCCCACCTCTAGAACCTAAGTGCAAAACCTACCTCTATAACGTATGGGCACATCTAACATCTAGAACCATAGGGCATCTCCCATCTCTAGAACCCAAGGGCTCATCCTACCTTTAGAACCCAAGAGCATTTCCTACCTCTAGAATCTAAGGGCAGATTCCACCTCTAGAACCCATGGGCAAAACCCTCATCTAGAATCCAATGGTAGATTTCCCCTCTAGATCCCAAGGGTGGATCCCACCTGAAGAACCCGAGGCTTCACAAATCGAGAGCTAAAGGGCAGAACCATCTTTCAGAACCTAAGAGCACACACCACCTCTAGAATCCAAGAGCATATCCTACCTCTAGATCCCAGGGACAGATCACACCTCTAGAACTCAGTTGCAAATCCTACCTTTAGAACCGAAAGGCATATCCTGCATTTAGAGCCCAGTGGCACACCAACCTCTAGAACCCAAGGGCGCACCTCTAGAAACCCAACAGCAGCTCCCTCCTCTAAACCTAAATGCAGAACCCATTACAAGAATCTAAGGGCAGATCAGAATCTTAGAACCCAGGGGACATCCCACCCCTAGAACCCAAGGTCAAATCCCACCTCTAAGACCCAAAAGCATTTTCCACTACTAGAAGCCAAGGGCATATCCCACCTTTAGAACCCAAAGGGAGATCCCAACTATAGAACCCACTGGCATATTCTGTCTCTAGAATTCATGGGAAAATTTCACCTCTAGAACCCAAGTGCAGATCCCACATCTAGAATGCAAGGGTAGATAGCAATTTTAAAACCCAAGAGCATATCCCACCTATAAAAACCAAGGACAAAACCCACCTTTAGAACCCAAGGGCAGAACCATCATCTAGAACCCAAGGGTAGATCCCACTTTTAGAACCCAAATGAAGATCCCACCTCTGGAACCCAAAAGTAGAGTCCACCTCAGAAACCAAAGGGAAGATCCCACTTCTAGAACCGATGGGCAGATCCCACATCTAGAAGCCAAGGGCAGATCCCATCTCGAGAACCAAAAGGCAGATCCCACCTCTTGAACCCATGAGCACATCCCACCTCTATAACAAAAGGAGAGATCCCAGAATTTGAACCAAAGGACGCATCCCACTTCTAAAGCTAAAAGGAAAAACCCACCTTTAGAACCCAAGGGTAGAATCTCCTTCTAGAATCGAGGAGCAAATCCCACCTCTAGAACCTAAGGGAACATCCTATCTCTAGAACCCAAGGTCAGATTCCACCTCTAGAACCCACGGGCAGATCTCAGCTCTACAACTCAAAAGCATATCCTATTTCTAGAACTTGATGGCATATCCTACCTCAAAGAACCAAGGGTAGACCCAAATTCTAGAGCTCAAGGGGACATCCCACCGAAAGAACCCAAATGCAAAACCTATTTATAGGTTCCATGGGTAGATCCCACCTCTATAACGCAATGAAAGATCCAACCTCTAGAACTCAAGGTAGATCGCAACTCTAGAACCTAATAGCAAACCCCACCTCCAGAACCAAAGGGCAGATCCTAACTCTAGATCCTAACGTCATATTCCACCTCTAGAACCTATGGACAGATCTCAGCTCTACAACCCAAAAGCATATCCTAGCTGTAGAACCTAATGGCATATCCCACCTCTAAAACCCAAGGGCAGACCCAACCTCTAGAACCCAAGAGAACAGCCCATCGAAAGAGCCCAAATGCAAAACCCACTTATAGAACCCATGGGCAGATCCTACATCTATAACCCAAGGGCAAATCCAACCTCTCGAACTCAGAGCAGATCGCAACTCTAGAACCCAAGGGCAGACCCCACCTCCAGAACCCAAGGGCAAATCCCACCTCAAGAACCTAAGGGCAGATTCCACCTCTGTAACCCAAGGGAAGATCCCATCTCTAGAAACCAAGGGCAAATATCCCCTTTAAATTCCAAGCGCAGATCCAATCTGTAGAACCCAAGGGCAGAATCTACATCTAGAGCCCAAGGGTAGGTCCCATATCTAGAACCCAAGAGCAGATCCCACCTCTTGAGCCCAAGAGCAGATCCCACCTCTTGAACCTAATGGTATATCCCACCTCTAAAACCCAAGGAGAGATCTCACCTCAAGAACCCAAGTACTTATCCTACCTCCAGAACCCAAGGGCAAATCCCACACCTAGATCCTAAGGCAGATCCCACCTCTGGAACCCAAAGCTAGAACCCACGTCTGGAACCCAAGGGTAGATTCTATCTCTAGAACCTAGGAGTAGATATCACCTCTAGAACCCAAGGGCAGATCCTACTTATCTAACCCGAGGGCAGAACTAATCTCTAGAATCCAAGGAGATATCCTGCCTCTAGAATTCAAGGGAATATCCCACCACTAAAACCTAAGGGCTCATACCACCTCTAGAACCTATTGGTAGATCACACCTCTAGAGCCAAAGGGTACATTTTATATCTAAAAACTAAGGGCACATCCCTTCTCTAGATCCCAAGGACAAATCACACCTTTAGAATCCAAAGGGCATCTCACATCTCGAACCAAGGAGCAGAACCCACCTCTAGAACCCAAGGGCAGAACCCACTTATAGCAACGCATGGCATATCCTACATCTAGAACACAAGGGCAGATCTCACCTGTAGAACCCAGGGGCAAAACCCACCTCAGAGCCTAAGGGCACATACCATATCTAGAACCCACGGGCATAAGCCATATCTAGAACCTAAGGGCAAATTCCACCTCTAGAACACAAAGGCAGATCCCACCTTTTCAACCCAGTGGCAGATCCCACCTCTAGATCCCAGTGGCATATCTCACCTCTAAAACCAAATGACATATCCCACCACTAGAGTTCAAGGGTAGAGCCCAATTCTAGAATCCAAGGGCAGATCTTACCTCTAGAATCCAAGGGCATATACAAGCTCTAGAAACCAAGTGCAATCCCACCTTTAAAACCCAAGGGCAGATCCCATATCTGGAACGCAAGGACAGATTCCTCTTCTAGAACCCAAGGGCAGATCCCACCGCTAGAACTCACGGATAGAACCCACCTCTAGAACCCAAGGGCTTATCCCGCCTTTAGAACCAATGGGCAAGTCAATTATCTAGATCCCAAGGGTTGATGCCACCTTTAGAACCCAAGGCAGATCTTACCTCTATAACCCAAGGGCCCATCCTAACTCTAGAACCAAAAGCAGATCTCACCTCCACAACCCAAGGGCAAATCCCACCTCTAGAACCCAAGGGCAGGTCACACCTAAGTCATCCAAGAGCAAATCCCACCTCTAGAACCCACGTTTAGAACTCACATCTAAAACCCAAGGGCACATCCTACCTCTAAAACAAAGGGCAGATCAATCCTCTAGATCCCAAGGGCAGATCTTAACTTTAGAACCCAAGGGTAGATCCCACCTCTAGAACCCAAGAGCGGATTCCACATCTACAACCAAAGAGCACATCCCACATCTTGAGCCCAAGGGCATATCCTACCTCTGAAACCCAAGGGCAGATCTCACCTCTAAAACCCAAATGCATATCCCACTTCTACAACCCAAGAGCATATCCCACCTGTAGAACCTTAAGGTAGATCCCACTTTTAAAAAACTATGGCAGATCCCAACTTTAGAACCTAAGGACAGATACCACCATTAGAACGCAAGGGCAGAATCCACCTCTAGAACCAATGGGTAGATCGCACCTCTAGAACTAATGGGCAGATCCTACCTCTATATCCCAAGAGTCGATTCTACCTCTAGAAACTAAGAGCATATATCAACTTTAAAGCACAAGGGCAGAACGCACGTATAGAATCTAAGTGTATTTCCCACATCTAAATCCCAAGGGCTTATCCCACCTCTAGAACCCAAAGTCATATCCTATCTGTAGAACCAAAGGGCCGATGCCACCTCTAGAACCCAAAGGAAGATTTCACTTCCAGAACCAAAGAGCAGATACCACTTTCAGAACCCAAAAGTAGATCACACCTTAGAACCCAAGGACACATCCCACTTCCAAAACCCATGAGCAGATCCTACATTTAGAACCCAAGGGCATATCCCATCTCTAGTTCCCAAGGGCATATCCCACCTCTAGAACCCAAAGGCAGATTGCACCACTAGAACCCAAGACGAGATCCCAACTTTAGAACCTAAGAGCAGATCACACTTCTAGAACCCAATGGCAAAACCCAACCCAGAGTCCAAGAGCAGAACCCACCTCTAGAACCCAAGTGCACATCCCAGCTCTAGAACCCAAGAGGATATTCTGTCTGTAGATCAAAAGGGCAGATCCCACCTCTAGAACCCAAGAGCAGAACCCACCTCTAGAACACAAGAGCATATCCCACTTATAGAACCTAAGGGCAAATCCTACCTCTAGAACCAAAGGGCAAATCACACCTCTAGAACTCAATGGCAGATCCTACCTTAGAACCCCAGGGCAGATCCCACCTCTAGAACCCTAGAGCACATCTCAAATAGAACCCAAGAGCAGAACCTGACTCTAGAACACGTGGACATACCCAAAATTTAGTAACAAAGGGCGGATCCCACCTCTAGAAACCAAGGGCACATTCCACCTCTAGAACTCAAGGACATATCCACCTTTAGAATCGAAGGGCAGATCCCAACTCTAAAACCCAATGGTACATCCCACTTCTAGGACCCATGGGCAAATTTCAACTCTAGAATCAAAGAGCAGATCTCAGTTTAAGAACCCAAGTACATATCCCACCTTTAGAGCACAAGGGCAAAACCCACCTCTAGAACACATGGGCACATTCAAAATTTAGAACCTTGAGGCATCTCCTACTTCTATACCCCAAGGTCTTATCCCACCCTTAGAACTTAAGAGCAGATCCCAACACTAAAACTCAAGGGCAGATCCCACATTTGGAACCGAAGGATAGATCCCACCTCTAGAGTCCTAAGGCACATCCCACCTCTGCAACTCAAGGGCAGGTCCCACCTATAGATTCAAAGATTAGAACCCACATCTAGAATTAGAGGGAAGATCTCACCTCTAGAACCCAAGGGCACATCCCAAATCTAAAGTCAATGGGCAGAATCTGCCTTTAGATCTGGAGAGCATATCCCACCTCTAGAAACCAAGAGTATATCCTACCTCTAAATCCCAAAGGCAAATCACACTTCTAGAACCAAATGGCATATCTCACCTCTAGAATCCAAATGCAGATTTTATCTTTAGAATCCAATGGCACATTCCATCACCAGAAGCCAAAGGCAGATCTCACGTTTAGAACAAAAGGGCAGATCCCAACTCTAAAATCCAATGACATATCCCACCTTCAGAACCAATCGGCAGATTTCACCTGTAGAACCCAAGGGCATATTCCAACTTTATACCCAAGTGAAGGTCCCGCCTCTAGAACCAAAACGCAGAACCCACTTCTAAGATCCAAGGGCATATCCCACATCTAGAATCCAAGGGCATCTTCCACATCCAGAACCCAAGTGCACATTCCACCTTTAGAACCCAAGAGCCGAGCCCACCGCTAAAGCCCAGGTGCACATCCCACCTCTAGAACACGAAGACAGATCCCACCTCTAAACTCAAGGGCAGAACCCTAATCAAGAACCCAGGAGTAAACCCCACCTCCAAGACCCAAATGCATATCCCACTTCTAGAGGGCATAGGCACATCAAAAAATCTAGAACCCAAGGGCATCTCCCACCTCTAGAATCCAAGGTCATATTCCACATTTCGAACCCAAGAGCAGATCCCACCGTTAGAACCTAGCTGTACATCCCAGCTCTGAAACCAAGGTCAGATCCCACCTCTATATTCAAAGGGCAGAACACACATCTAGAATCCAAGGGTAGATTCCAACTCTGAAACCCAAGGGAAGATCCAACCTCTAGAACCAAAGGGCACATCCCAAAACTAGAGCCAAAGGGTAAAACCTACCTTAGAACCCAAGAGCGCATCCTAACTCTAGAACCCAGGAGCACATCCTACCTCTAGATCCCAAGGGCAGATCCAACCTCAAGAACCCAAAGGCAAATCCCACCTCTAGAACCCAAAGGCAGATTATATCTTTAGAAAACCAAGGGCACATTCCACTTCCAGAAGCCAAGGCAGAACCCACGTTTAGAATCCAAGGACAGACTCCAATTCTAGAACCCAATGGCCCATCCCACCTTAAAACCCATCGCTAGATTTGGCCCCTAGAACCCAAGGGCATATTCCAACTTTAAGCCCAAGTGCAGATCCCACATCTAAAACCAAAGGGTAGAACCCACCTCTAGAACCCAAGGGCACATCCCATATCTAAAACCCAAGGACATCTTCCAAATCTAAAACCTCCGTGGTGTAGCGGTTAGCGTCCCTGACCCTGACGCATTCACGGGCCGCCCAGGGTCGAGCGCATAGGTTCGAATCCTGGTTGCGGCAGTCGGTCCACA
>JAUUDW010204091.1:0-12158 GCA_032361385.1 Panulirus guttatus | reverse complement strand
CTACGACGACACACAATCTAGAAGAATTCCTGCCCGCCAACGCCACGGC
This sequence comes from Panulirus guttatus, assembly GCA_032361385.1. Classification (NCBI taxonomy): domain Eukaryota; kingdom Metazoa; phylum Arthropoda; class Malacostraca; order Decapoda; family Palinuridae; genus Panulirus; species Panulirus guttatus. The sequence continues at coordinate 12,109 of JAUUDW010204091.1, read as the reverse complement.
AGCCGCAGGCGTCACCCCAATGATAATAACGCCGCGAAAAAATATGGCCCCCCGAGATATGAGGGAGCCTATCGCGGCCCGTTAAAACAATTTGATTCTTGGTTAAACCGTTCGTGGATCCCGCAACGCATCGGGGTGCGGATGTCGCCTAATTGAATCCGTTTTTTTGCGTTCGCGAGGGAATCCAGAGATGTCTTTCCCAAATCGTTTTTCTGCGCACTTTTGAGGCAAGGTATTGATAAATACCAATATTCACGGCTTTTATGGACAATATCAAGATGTTTGGAATACGGAGTCCTCTTTAGAAACCGGACCTGAACAGGACAAAATAATGAGTATGATGGCATCCTCCCCCATACGAAAACAATCCAAAACTGCTACCGTCCGAAACAATACAAAACCCGCCTGAAGGTTAAAGGGTCGCACCCCCCTCATCTCGCGCCTCATATATTCAGTGAGGGTTTAAATTAGGGCACTTACACCCAGTTACTCTCGTACAGGGGGCGCTAATGGCTTTATAACGCCTCTGTTCATTTATTAAGCGAGGAGGCTTAGCGTGTTGGCTGCGCTTTGATCTATGCTCGCCCCGCCCAATCCACCCAGCGCGCTTACCAAAGCATCATTCACTTAGTTTATTAATTCTTAAGGCTAGATTGCCGGGGGCTTACTTAAGGCTCATTCAATGTTACTTAACGATCCACCGCTCTTGTTTATGGGTCACTTATTGCTACTTAAGGCAGGCTTGTCGGATCGCTTTGCTGTGAATGGCTAGTTTGTATCACTTACAAGGCTTTCCCGCTGACTTTAGACACAAATACATATGCATTGTGCTTACTTAAGCCTCACTTACTTATTACTTAATGGTGATTAGCTGGCCATACTTATGGTACACTTATCACTACTTAAGGCTGATTTCTTGGAGTTGCTTGAGTCAAAACAATGTAAGGCGTGTCTTGATAAAATTTACAATAAACTACATGATCGAAAGCACTTGTTTCTAAAGAGAGAAAGATTAAAATGCATCTGACACCATCAACAAGGGGTCAAGTACAACGATGAAGTCGATATTTGCAGATTTAAAACAATGACATTCAGTCTGACGACGCATCCACCGTCATGGGTTGGGCGTATCGTTGAGTTTCAGGTCTTGGCCCCGGACCACTAGTGTGTTCCAAAGACACACAGACACATACACTCAAATCAAATACTGCAGAAATACCTTGTGATAACTTCGCCTAGTAAGGCAGAGAGAGAGATACGTTACGACAAATTTTCTTTATAAGGATCGAATCTCATAAAATATATCATTGCAAGATGATTCAATCGTCACTGAAAAATCACACAACTATGAAAGAAACTTTGATGAAATATTGTCTTCTAAAACGAATACAAGCCATTTCATCTTCCAACCATCGCTCTGTTAGTAAATGTACAGTATACCTGACCCCTCGAGATTCACGCTAAATATCTTTTAACAGACAAATCTCAAGACATACCTCGAACCTTAAATAAACCTTAACTGAAACTTAAAAGTCAGTTCTGAGTCTCACTCAACAGTAAAACTCAGGCCGCTCGCCGACAGTGGTGAGGGCCAGCGACAACAGATGCCGCCGCCCTGTTCAACAGAGAAGGTGGTTGGTACTCCCCCCATCCTGCGTGTGTATCGATCCCGCCCGGCAACGACCCGTGTAGTGTATCCGTTGAGACGGACGCCGCGGGCTAGGCTAGGATAGGCTAAGTTAGGGCTTTTATCTCGGGCTGAGCTAGGCTGGGCTTTGCTGAGTTGGGTTGGGAGTTCTACCTTAGGCTCGGTCAAGTGAGGTGCTTATTTCTTGTGTGAGTTGAAATAGGTTGGGTTTGGTTGGGTGTTTATGCATGCTTGGTTAACTTAGATGTTTAAGTCGGATGTTCATGCTATGCTAGGCTTAAGTTAGGCAGGGTTTGGTATATTTGTTTACGCTAGGTTAGATCAGGTTTTAATCTATGCCAGGCTTAAGTTAGGCAGGGTTATGTATATCAGTTTAGCCATGGTAACTACGATTACTTACGTTACTCAATGTCTTGAACTATGTTAGGCTAAGCTAAGCTAAGCTAGGATCAAATGAAGTTACAATGATCTTTCATGCAAAGTCAGATGAGGGTGAAAACCCAGGAAGCCAATCTAGGTTAATCTAAGCTATGCTAACCTGCTGGTTTCGGTCGACTCTGGATAACAATCTATCTTTACCTGTTTATAAGAAGACAAAAATCACGCGGGATTCATCCAATCAGCATCACTACAGAGCCTGCAAGGCTGACCAATCAGAACCAAGCATAGGCCCCATCCAAGCGTAATCAACCAGTCGTTTTTCGTTGGCCACCTCATAAAGAGTTCTAGTTTGGCAAGGTAATTACCTTTGTCACTGGTGCCTTGATGGTTCGGTAGTTAGGAGGTAATTGTCTCGAGTCAACTATGGTCCGCTGGTTCGGTAGTTAAAATGGATAATTGGCACAAATTATTCTGATGAACTGTGCACACGTAGCGAGGCCGTGAATGGCTAATTGTAAGTTAAACTAGGAGAGAGACAGGGCTTCTATGACAGCCTCAGTGCTGGCTACACTGTCCTTCAGGGTTTCCAAAATAACCTCAATACTGGCAACACTGTTCACCGGGGTTTCTATGGCAACTTCAGTGTTGGCCACACTGTCCTCCATGGTTTCTGTTCACGACCCCCAGTCGTTTCGTCCATCAGAAACCCGAGCCTTCCCTCCTCCTAGGAACATTGCACCGCTCCAGCCTTTCCATAAAGAGACGCGGAACCGCTCTCTTCCATCTGTAGCCCCCATCCCATCGCTCTCGCTTCCGCTATCGCCAAAGTCTTCCAGACGCTCTCCAGTTCTAACTCTCTCAGAATTCCATTCCTTCTTCGGGATCACCGAGATGGTCTCTGCGGTCCGATCCTATTATTCCCGATGATTTTCGTGAATCTTTTGCTCTGTTGACAGGTGACGGCGGGTGACATGATTCTTTCCTTCTTAAACTTTTCCTCTGGCTTCTCCGCTTCCCTCCGTTCCACAGTGCACGGCTTCCGTTCTAGCCGTCCCATCGTTGTAGTGAACGACGGGGCGACTTCCCACCCTCCCCCTCTCTCGCCCCATCAGCAGTGTTGATGGGGCCCCTGAAGCAGTTGCGAGGGCCACCCGCAACCCAACCCGTCCAAGCCACCCACGACCCCTCTAGGTAGTAGGTGGTAGGGAGTCACCGAACAGGTAGGTACATCAGCAGTACTAACCGCATGGGTACCGGGAGGGGTGCTGACCACTTCGCAGTGGGCCAGCACTTCAGTAGCTGTCAAGAATCACAAAGCCGGGAAGGGGTTTTGTGTGTGTGTGTGAGATGCGGAGGGCAAATACTGATTCCTGGAATCCTTGCAGATTCGGCTGACTTCAGCGGCGGTGCGGGCGTGGGGGGCGGCGGCGGGTTCCCCGCGGGCGTGTGCACCCCTCACGAGGACAGCAGCACCCCAGGACTCCACCACAGGGGCACGGACCCCCCCGTAGCAACAGCCCCCGGCAGCAGCACCTCCACCAGCAACACGCCCTTCCACCAGCAGACCAGCCCTCTCCTGCACCACCCCACGCTTTCTGGTAACTTCCTGGCCTTTAGTTAAGTCCTTGTCTCTTGGTTAATTAAGTCCCTGGCCTTTGGTTGAAATCCTGGCCTTTGGTTAATTCCTCGGCCTTTGGTTGAGACCCTGGCCTTTGGCTACGTCCCTAGCTATCGTTTAATTCCCTGGCCTATGGATGAGAACCTTGTCTTTGCTTATTCCTGGCCTTTTTTTACGTCGCTGGCCATTGATCAAGTCGCCGACCCTTCATAATACAGGCTTATGACCCTTGATTAATTCGCTAATCAGAGTTTTAAGAAGTCTTCCGCAACAGGAAGAGCTATGATCAACACGCTGTTTAGGACACCTTACGTCACTTACCTCCTCAGGGAGGTTACTGTCGACGAGGATAAAAAGCTTTATTCTGTAATGTGGTTAGAGAAATTTCAGAAAAACCCTCCTGATGCTACTGCCTGAAATGGAGCTTGTTAAATATAGGGTGTTATCTCCGTAGACATTTGCGCCGATCGCCGCCCTATGCACGGCAACCTAAGTTATTGTGCTACACTGTCATTCGAGGTTTCTCTACACCCTCCTCCTGGATTCTTATAACAACCCTACTCGTTTCGTTTTTATAAACTTACCAGTACACGGGTAGTTACGGCTCCAGTACCTCCTGGTCAGCCCCTAACCTTCTACAATACTAGTACTTACCAGTGCATGGCTAAGGACAGACCCAATACCTCCCGGTCAACCTCAACCTTCTACCAGTACTTACCTGTGCGTGGCCAGGGATGAACCCAGTACCACCCGGTCGGCCCCTAACCTTCTACAGTACCAGTACTTACCAGTGCATGACAAGGGACGGACCCAGTACCTCCCGGTTTGCTTCAACCTTCTCCAGGGACCCAGTTCCTCTTCACTCCTTCACATGACCAGTTCCCACGTCCCCTGAGGAATTCTCTAGAGTCAAGGAAAGAAAGAAAGATATTTTCAGACAAGTGAAATCACTTCTATTTAAGATATATCAAATTCTGTGAAAGAATGACACTGTAAATTTTCCTTGAGGCGTGTGTGCACCCGGATCACCATGTACGTATGTGGTCTCATGAAATCTCGAACATATACATATCAAACGAATTGCCTACTTAGTGATTTGAATTGAACTACTATAAACGGGTTTGGTTAGGTTTCCATCAGGGATCTATTTTCTGTCATTCAATACCAGATGAGGTTACAGAGAAATGTGACTTTTCTTACACCGAGATGGTCTGAATCCCAGTGCAGTCTCATCAACTGACCACGAATTGTTTATTTCTTGCAGTGGCGGAGACGCGCGGGCTCCTGGGCGGCCACACAGCATCGCAGCAACTGGTGGACAGCATCAGTCAGCAGCAGCAACAGCAACAGCAGCAGCCTCCTCCAGCCGTCCTGGACACAGCGGAGGAACCAGTGTCACAGCCTGACTCCACGCAGCCGCGCCTGGATGGTAAGAGAACAGGATGAGCTGACCTTCGACACCCACTAACGCGCTGCTCTGACCTTACGACACCCACCACCACCTGGCAACACGCCTATGGTTCCCCTGCTACGATTGTAAGACACAGTAGAGGGCTCCAGCTTACGACATGACGTGTGAGAGTAACAGGAACACTGGACGCAACGCACCGTAGTAGCAGGAGCTTACGACAAAACATGCTGTAGTTACAGCAACTCACGACGCAACAGACTGCAGTAACAGGACCTCAGGCCACAACAGACTGTAGTAACAGGACCTTTCGACACAAAAGAATGCAGCAACAGGCACTTGTGACATAAGAAACTGTAGTAACAGGACCTTACGACACAACAGACCGACCGAAAGCTCTGGGTGACACCAGTTACAAGTGTCAAGTGTAAATAATGATTTAAATGATGACGTTGATGACCTATGAGATTTATGGACCACCTTAACCCCTCCTGCTCCTTGACCTGAGGTTTTGTGTAGCAACTAAGACCTGTTGTGTGACGCTGGAGAAAGTTGAACTCAAGAAATGGGACTTCAGTATTGTAGGACTCCCTCCCCACATCATAGAAATAGACTATTACATATGTGACCTTACGCGAAATCCGTGACAGGTGTGACCTCACGAGAACTATGACCCCTGATGACCCTCTTATCCATCCTTTCACACCACAAGATAATCTTTTGTGACCCTTTGAGTATACAACATTCTTATCTTGCTTTCTGATGTCTCCTGACCTGACTTCCCGTGTTCGACCCGCCGGCAGAGAGCACGGACGAGGAGGAGCGGTGCACCGTCGGGGTCGTGGAGGAGGAGGAGGAAGGGGGCGAGTCAGGAGGCAAGAAGAGGAAGAGGCGCATCCTCTTCACCAAGGCCCAGACTTACGAATTGGAGCGTCGGTTCCGCCAGCAGCGGTACCTGTCGGCCCCGGAGAGGGAGCACCTGGCCTCCCTCATCAACCTGACGCCGACGCAGGTGAGAGGGATGGAGTGGTGTAGTTGCCCACTCATGTGAGAGGGATGAAGTGGTTTAGGTACCCACTCAGGTGAGTGGGACGAAGTGGTTTAGACGACCCTCACTTCCAGGCCTAATGAGACTACCAAGTGGTGTCCACGTCCTGGGACACGACCCTCACTCATCAGGCCTGTGTTAACACAACACAGTTTTCCATCTTGAGCAACACGGATTTCTATTCGGAGTGTTTCTGTTGGGTGATTCGTGCACGTTAATTACACTGAAGCTTGACATGTGAATTAACGAAAATTTGCTGGAGAGCGTAGGTGAAACCCATTCGCTTGACGGACCTCACTCAGTTCCTGCTTTTCCCTTTGTCGTTTTCATTATATCTTTAAAATTTCCAAATAAATAGAAATAATCAATAATTTGCTTAAAACAAAAGAATTACCAATGATACATTGAGTTCGTTCTTTCTGTGCCCAAACCATTTCAGCACACCCTCTTCACCTCTCTCAAGCACATACCTTTTACCACCCCACTTTTCTCTCTCTCTCTTACCCTCTTACTCCACCACACATACATTGTTCCCACACGTTTCCAGCAACCTGGGCTGAAGTCTGCGCGTCTGTGTTGCAGGTGAAGATCTGGTTCCAGAACCACCGGTACAAGACCAAGAAGCAGCGGGCCGACCGCGGCATGGGGGACCTGATGCCCCTCGCCTCCTCGCCCCGCCGCGTGCCCGTGCCCGTCCTGGTCCGTGACGGCAAGCCCGTGCCCTCGCCCCACCACCACCACCCGCACCACCACCACCACCACACCCAGTTCAACACCCCGCCCGCGCCCTACACCTCGCCCTTCCTCGACGTGGGCGGCTACTACCAGCAGGCAACCGCCCACATGCGGGGCATCAGCACCACCTCCATCCCGCCCTCCTCCTACGGCACGGTGGGCATGATGCCCTCGCCCTCGGCCTACACCAGCCCGACCTTCCAATCCAGCCAGTACAGCAGCCACGCCCTTAACTCCAGCGTCACGCCCTCGGCTCCGGTGCACTACCCCGCCCCGACGCCCGTGCCGGACGCCCCCGACCAGAGCCTCGCCCCGACGCAGTACTCTACGACGGGGTTCACCTACCAGGCCCAGACTTAGAAGGGGAGTGTGGTCCCCGCAGGAGGGGAAGGACGGTGCTCTAATATTCCTGGGGAAGACTGCGGGGCCGGGTCGCGCCCCATGGGGAGCTGCGGGAGGAGGGGAGATCGGGGTGTGTGTGCGTGTGTGCGTGTGTGGCTGGGGAGTAAGCTCTGAGGGCTGGAGTATGAGGGAGGGCGATGCGTGTGTTTCAAGTCGGAGGAAAAAAAAAAGATGGCGACAAATCGTCTTACACGACAGTGGCGAGGCGACAGAGGCGGCAACACTAGAGGTGGCAGTGTTGCGTCCACTACCGAGGCGCAACACAAGTAATGTTACGTACTTCTGGGGGAAGACGTGACTGGCGTGTCGGTATCTGAGGGGGATGATGATAATGATGATGATGGCAGCGAGAAGGAAGATGACGACGACGACGACGGCGGGAGACGAGGAAGGTGATGAGGCCCTTCCCTGGTGCGCCGGGCAGGTCGGGGGTGGCTGGACCACACCGACTCCAGCGACCACGGGACGTGGACGGGTGACTCATGCGACAGAAGCGGTTGTGTTCCACTCGGATGGCGCCGGCGGCAGCGGCAACGGCGGCGGTGGTGGCGGCAGGGCGGCGGCGGCGGTAGTGGTGGCAGGGGAAGATGGAGTGCCGGTGATCCAACAAGTGCGGGTGGCAGATGGCAGCCGCCAACACCGCTCCGGTCACATCTCCAAACTCCCCGGCCTTCTCAACAAACTGTACTGATCAAATAAATATCTAGAAAACGGAGACTTCTGGAAGATAAAACCTGGAAGATTTAACTTAAAACGAATTTAAAATGAGAGAACAAAAAAAATGTGTTCACTGACGTCCACTGTCCAAGGATATGTGTAAGTGACTGTGCCTTAACTTATAAGCTTATCTTGCTGTATATGGTTAGGTAAACTAAAAGATACAGTTTGTATATTTTGGTGCAAACTTTAAAAGTAATTGTCCGACAAATAAAGTCCTGAAGGAACCTTACATTACCTTTCTGTTCGAAAACTCTCTCTAATCAGACTCGCGGCTGATCTGCTGTTCATGGCTAATCTGCTGATTACGACTATGATAATCATGGCTGATAGTTAGCTGGCCACAGCTGATCAGCCCATTAAGTTTGCTGTCAGAATTATCCGAGCCGGGATGTCAGTCTAGTTCTGGAAGCCATGTGCGAGACCCGTGGCTTTGACTAGCTGGAGGAAAGACTGCCCATGACCTCCCTGCTACAGAAAACACTCCCACATGTAGCAGGTTCAGAGTTCGCTAAAGTTCACCATTTGTCCGGCCAGGTAAAGACAGCCACAGAAACTGTAGCTGTGTAACTATCGTGCATAAAATGTTTCCAGCAAGCATCGCAAAACTTGATTGCTTTCCGAGCTGTCCACCACGGCAAAGGCGTGTCTTCCCAGATTCGCTTTATTTGTTCACACGATGTTTGGTAAGGGTTGGTTAACTTCCTTCTGACCCCTGGACACTGACTGCTCTCAACAGCATGTACGCGTCCAGTAAATATTGCTGTCTTTCTGTAAGTCATCAATATGGGTTGTCGCAGTCTATGGGTGTGCCCTTAATGAATCTGCAATAAGGGGTATGTCCCCTAGATATAGTGGGTAAATCAACAATAGATTCTACCCTTCAAACATCGCCATAACAGCTGCTCTGTAACTGACAGTGTACTCCTGACGAACTCATGGAAAAACCTCTGGATTCTCTCCTGTCCTGTCCACAATATTGCTCTCAAAGTCTGTCTCTTCTTCATTACTTACCCTTCAGTACTGTTGCCCTGTTTCCTTATACCTTTCAAAAGCTTAGTGACGTCCTGTGTATTTCTCCACAAGACGTCACTAAGCCCCTTCTGATTTTAATATCCCTTATTGAACCACTTTTCCTTTTTTTGTCTCTTTCACCCTCTCTCTCTCTCTCTCTCTCTCTCTCTCTCTCTCGTGTGTATGTGTGTCATTCCCCCACAATCATCACCGCCAGTAAAAAAAAGACACGACATTAAAGCAGCTAGCCTGGCATACGACGGGTTCGCATGGCTAAGTGTGGCACACTAAATCACCTCACGTGAGGCGCACCTCGATTAAACTGTCGACCCCCGTCTTGTGTTTTGGACCAGGTCGCACGGAGGACCGGGACTGTCCAGCAGCGATGCCCGGGATAATCCCTCATGGTGGTGCGGTGTCGTGTGACAAGAAGAACTTCCGTAGAAGGGTTTCTTAGTTATCGTATCGCACAACAAACTATATGTATATAATGATGTTGGCTTTTGCCAAAAGGCAGAGCTGGCGCGTTGCGCTCGCCACACGTTCGGAACGGGCAAAACGCTGATCGCCACAACATCCACGGACGAAAGCGCAAGTATACACTCAAGCGAGGTCATCTCCAACCCCTTCAGAAATTGTGGTTGCGGTAGTGTACACGACAACATGAGAGAAGATACGTATGGGAGTTCCTCAGGGCCAAGGCATGTGCCCACGACTGTTTTACATCTCCACGCACGGGAAGAGCAACTGATAGATGGCACGAAAGTGTCTGCAGGTGACCCAGTAGTACAGGGCGATGGAGTAAAAAGGTTTTCCATATCTGTATGCGAATAATCTGGGTAGAATAGTCAATCCGGCTGGTTAATAGCGCTGGGGCGGGGGGGAAGATGCTAAACGTCAGGGCAAAGCTCTCGCGTCTGACGGACATCGGGCCGTCTCGATATGGGCAGTCTCAAGGATGAGGAACTGATGGAAGCTGTAAAAGGGATCTACAGGGCGCTTGAGGGAGCACAGGTTGGCACTGGGAAAGTCCAGGTTGGGAGGGAAGTAAAGCGAGGAAGGTGAGTCTGTGATAATAATAAAGATTTTCGTTCACTTTGAGATATATGGAGTTAATAAGATTCCAGGAGCATGGAGAATGTATAATGCAACTCTTGTGCTGGTACCTGAAGTATTCCTCTTCTTCAGCAGAGATAAACAACAATAAAAAGATTACAGCAGTAAAGATGAATGACTTAAATCAAGAAGGAACTCCGACAATACTTAGGACACATAAACGTGCATAAAGATAAGAATGTCATTTAAAAGACGCAGTTCAAGTGATACTGCAGATGGAGGGATTCTGAAATTTCGTGACAAGCCTGGCTGTTGGTCCGTGTTATGACAGGCAGCGCGGGCCACGGGTGCTGCAGAGAGTCTGTCGAAGAACCATCGTAAGAATGACCGAAGAGCGTGTGCTGCAGACCCTCTCCGAGTGCGGCAGAGAAGAGCGTAATTACAGGCTTCAGTCTTTACCTGATGGTTCAAGTTCGTGAGCAGTAGTCGTGCTTAAGGGTCGTACCGTCGTTCTAGCATGGCCAAGAAGAGTATTGGATATTCTGCCTTAAGAACTTCACTTTAATGACATTCTTGGTATGTGACCCAAAAGAATCTCTCTTTTCTCTCTCTCTCTCTTTCTCTTTCTCAAGCTGGATAACTGATCGGGGTACGCGGATTTATAGGACTCAAGTCAGCTTAGCGGTCCGTGAAGATACTAAGTTCAGCTGTATACAAATGCAAAGGCGTTTATATAACAGGTAACAGAGCCGCTAGGATAATACAACCACAAAGGCCAAGATAACACGGCTCCTAGTTTAACACAGCCGCTAAGATAACACAGCCCTTAAATAAAACAGCCACATACGAACACAAACACATATCTATGTGTGTCTGTCTCTAAATCCTTCCCTCTATCTCTCCCTAAATCTTTCCCCTCCGTTTCCATCTCTAATTCGTTCTCCTCTTTTTATCTCTATCCCTAAATCTTTCCCTCTGTCTCTCTCTACCACCAAATCTTTCCCTCTGCCTGTCTCTGTCTCTTAATCTTACCCTCTACCTACATCTACTAAATATTTCCCTCATGACATAGTGTGAGACCCATTCCTTAATCTCTTCCTCTGTATCCAAATATTTCCCTCGGGATAAAACTCGAAGCCCATGGACACTCTGCTTCTCCCGAGACAATCTTACTCTAGTGCGGTGTCTTTCCCCCGCTGGGTTCCAAGACACAGTATTCCCCTGCAGTCATTCCCCTCAGGCTAAATATCTGTAAGGACTTCCTCGCGGGGAGGAGAGGAGGAGGAGGAGGAGGAGGAGGAAGGGGGGGGGGTGTCCGTCGACGGTGGTCTGCGATCCTCCTGTCGAAGACCTGCCTCGTAAAAGCGTCCTCCCGGCCAAAGGGCTCGGCTGTGTGAGTCTGTTCCTGGAGTGACGCTGTCCAGGCACACAGCCAATGCTATAAGGATTTTGAGAAGGAGGCATTTAGCCCTGAAGATTCCAAAACGAACTTCTAATTCTTGAAAAGGTCCCATTGGTCCTCAGCATTGAGCCATCGACTTCTCCGAATCCGATCACCGACAACAGTCTCATTTCACGCGCGTCTGTCTTCGCTAAAGCAATGGGAAATGGCTTCCAGTGAGGTTACAGAAGATGTATAAGGAACACGCTATAGAATTGTGTAATAATCGATTTAACATGACGTGTTTATTGATGGAATTAGGGAGCGTCGAAGCCAAGGCCAGGCACGGACGGAGGCGGGGAGGGGCAGCCATCGAGCCGGGAAGATGGCCCCATTTCCGCCGGAGGTCGGGTTCCGACATGAAATCTAACTTGGTCATCACTTGCTGAAGGAAAGGAGAGGCGGGGATGCCGAACGTCTCTACCCAGCACATTATCCCCGGCCAATATACCGCGGGGATATATACAGACATTGTCTGTAGGACCCCCCCGCGGCCGCCTCCTGCTGCTGTTCAAGATGGGACGACCCTCGGGAAAGGACCTGGGGAGGGGAAGAGGGCCAGAGACGAAGAGGTGACGGGCGCGTCCCGGAGGCAACGCTGGCGACACGCGGCGGGTGTGGAGTGTGGCGGATGGACGCAC
>JAUUDW010203869.1:0-12979 GCA_032361385.1 Panulirus guttatus | reverse complement strand
ACTTTTCTCCTGCATTCAGTAAAGGGTAACTAAGATAGGCAGGAGCTGGGGGCCTGAAAAATTCTCCCCTTCTGTATTACTGTACAAAAGGAGGAGGAGGAAAATGGGCCTAGTTAGGATTTTTCTTCTGACGCTCAGTTTGTTCCAGATCCTGTGTTGATACGAAAGAAAGATTTGCCTATTTTAGTAAATACAACTTGTAAATTTTAGAATAAAAATTAGATTGATTTGAAATTTGTAAAAACTAAAATGCTAAAATTTTCCACATTCTAAAGAATACTTTGAACAGAAATTTGTTAAGAAGTTCTTTAGTACAAATGTTCTGACCTGTTTTTATTGGAATTGTTCATGTGTATTTCAGAAGGTTTGACAAAGGTTGATTTCTATAAAATAAGTTGTTTTGCAGGTTTAGATAAAGTAAAGTGAAGTATGATGATAAGTAGAAATGTGTCCAAGGAAGTGGTGGATAGACTGAGTGGCCTAGAATTAGGTCATATTGGGAAAAGCAGCTGTAATGTTTGCCTTGGTGATTAATGTCTTTAAAAGTAGAGTACAAGTGGAGAAAGTTGGTTGGGATTAGAAGGTGGAGAGGCTGTTTTATATGAAAAGTAGTTATCTTAGGTAGGGCAATAGAACTGTAAGGTATGATGTGGTTCATAAGAAAAAGAATATATCAGAAATGAAAGTATGAATAGGTTGATTGTACAGTATTTCAAAAATAGGAGTCAGATTACAGAAAATGGTAGAAGAGAGAGGTTGGAGAGGGATGAAACTCTCTGTACTTGGAGGTGAGGATACCAAATCTATCCAAGGGAGTTTGATGTCCCTATCCCTTGCCAATATGCAGGGTTAGGAATCCCAGGTTTTCAAAATTAGTTCCCACAAAAGGTTCATGCCTGTATGCTTATAAATAAAAATGACTAAAACTTCCTATTTTGCAGAGCAGTGGAACATTTTGGAGGGATGGCAAAAAGATGACCATTAGAATCTAGATGAGTGAGTTAGAGGAAGAGTAGGCGAGTAAGAGATTGAATTATAATGTGTTTATTAGATACTTCAGCAGGGATGAATGTGTTGAGATGGTATATAAAGTGTAGGTTAGCATACTTTAGCTAGATGTATATAATTCCTGGAGCATGATAATATGATTGTAAGATTAATGAGAGAGGGTATAGGGAGGAGGCGCACAATGATGATATTAGGAAACAAAGAATATCAGGGACATATGAGAGGTATAGATACATATTTAGTGAAGAGTTTTAATGATGTGCAGGTACTTCTTTTTACCTCACAGTGTTTTTCTGCAGCCTCAGCATGATACCTGTGAAGTAGCAATGGTGTGTAAAGATGTTAGTGCAGCCAGCAAAGAGATACAGGGAGCTGTACGTAGGATTCGTCGCCGCATGCCACAGGATGGCTCTGTGGGTCCTTTGACTTACCCCCAGGATGTCCAGGATGCACTCACAGGAGCCATTACATTCATTAATAATTCTGCAAGAGCTCTGAAGCATGTAACTAAGTCATGCTTACAACAGGCTTCTTTACTAACAGGTAATCCTTGAGAAGTGTAGTTTACACTTGCCACATAATTTTTCATTGCAATCTGCATAGTATGAAGGACACATGATTGGGATACATATCATGCCTAACCAACTGGAGCTATATACACAAACAGCCCAACTATCCCGTAAAGGCATCAGTGTTGTCAAGTAACTGTTGTTTGCATGCCAGCCAACCTCTGTCCTCAAAAATAAGTGAGACAGTTTTAATCCCAGTTTTTAAACTTGTCCTTGGTGTCAAAGAACCTTATGATAAGATGCTTCATGTGCATCACTATGTTTAAATCAAGGCAGCCCCCCCTCTGTGCGTGCGTGTGTGTGTGTGTGTGTCTGTGTGTTGTGGCAGATGCTTGAAAAGACTTGGAATTAACATGCATTAGTAATGTTATTTTAATCTATGAATGTGTAGAGGTGACATATAGAAAGAGCAAAACAAGAGTGTTTCACAACTTAAAGATTAAGTCCTGCAGTTTGTAGTTATTGATGAACTTTTTGTTTTTCAACACTGCTTTATCAGGGCGAGGCCTCCTGGATGAGTAACATATTAGCATCTGTCTTTTACCTTCTCTTTTGAATGTTGAGTGGCTTTTGTGTTAATGTACACCACTAATGCCTAAAATATGGTGAGTTCCAGCACTGTGCAAGGGATGCTGGTTCACTATGTCATTAGTGGCATAATGATAGTTTATTGACCATCTGGACAGTATGATAAATGTGTGAGTACAAACACATACAACAAAGGAGTATGGTAGAGGGAAGTGTGATATGTGCAGGTCAATCAGGGCTGACTGAATTATTACTGATGTGATTTTTGTAGTAGATGAACTAAGTCTTACCCAAACACCAAGGGCAGCAGACCTGTATATTTTTATGTATGAATTATTGCTGTTTAGGGACTTGTGAGAGGTCTAATACTAGTCATCAAGTGAGCTGCTCCATATGAACCATGAGGCACAGTCTTGCATTCAAGAGGCAAAGGTGATGTGAATACCCTTCATGCCACTTATGCACTCATTTCATCTACTATGTAGTATTTATAAGGATTATTAGATTGAATTTATTTTTGATGATTTTCCAATCAGAAAACAGCTGTTATTAGAGCCTGGAAGCAGTGTGTTATTCCAGAGGAAATACTCACTGTACCACTCATACCACAATGGCATCTACTAAAGTATGTTTCAGGTTTTAGTGGGGATAACTGTTTTTGCTCCTTTCAGTTTAATTCGCATCCTGTCACCTCATGATATTTAAAGAAATATTGTTTGAGATATATATCCATTATGACATTAATTTTCTTTGTTGTTGTGTTTGTCATCAGATCCAGAAAATGGCATAACTGGTGACAAGCTGAAGGAGCTTGCCCACCAGGCTACTGACTTAATTTTTGGTGGAGAAGATTTGGGTCCTGAATCCATCAGACTATCTTTACAACGAACCCAGAATGAAATATGCCGCATTGCTAATATCCAGGAGAAAGGAGAATATGATTTTGATGGCACTGTGGAAGAGAGGGTAAGAAGTTAATTATCAATACAATCCAAGGACTACTCTTATGATAACTGGGAAGATGGTAGGGTGTTCATCACATTCACAAGTTTGCTTGATGTGTATATTCTTTAATGTAATAGAGAATATTTATGCTTTTTCAAAGTCAAGCTAACCCTGTACATAGCTTCTACACAGCAGAAAACATTTTTGTAGGATGTGGGAATAAAATGATGGGAAGGTAGATGTTTTAGAGGCTGACAGGTTTGATTGCTCTCTTATCCAGGTTGCATTTGGACAGCATAGTGAATGGGAAACCTTCCACTTAAAATGTTAGAGGAGCCACCATTGCTAGTAATAGAATAGTCAGCAGTAGTTAGCAGTTGATGTTTTTTGTATCAAATATACTTTCCATCCTTTGCAAGTGTGACAAAAGTCAGGAGAAAATGAATGGTGGCTTTTTTGCACACTCAGTCTCTAGCTGTCTTGGGTTGTGTATGGATACTAATGCTAACCATCCACAACCAAGCCCCATTGATTACCTGACCACTATGGGCAATGTAGAGAAATTTCCACCATACTGACCAGTCTTTCCTCTATACCCAACCAGAACTCACATGTGGAAGCTATGAAGCAGAGCAAGTGCATAGGAGCCCTATTTATTGCAGGAAAGATGGAAATTAATTTTTCCAACTCAGCATTCTTGTTTTGCTGATTTCCCCATGTGTTTTTGGTGTTAGCAGCAATGAAGTAAGTTGGATTTTTTCAGCAGAGCTTTAAATAGATTTATCTTCTCTGATTGT
Source organism: Panulirus guttatus (assembly GCA_032361385.1). Lineage (NCBI taxonomy): Eukaryota > Metazoa > Arthropoda > Malacostraca > Decapoda > Palinuridae > Panulirus > Panulirus guttatus. The sequence continues at coordinate 9,132 of JAUUDW010203869.1, read as the reverse complement.
GAGTTTGATCTATAACTTTATTCACATAATGTTGAGAGTCTAGGACAAAAGCAGAGACAGTTTTCTGTAGAGTTGAGAAATGTGACTTGATACCACATCCTTGTCAACTGATAACTTTGTAATTACCTAACACAGAAATCCAATTCTTGGTAAGTTGTGAGACTGTTTCTGCACTGAATTGGATCTTCATGAATTGAAAATCCCCATGATTAATTGAAAGAGGAATACTGTGCCATTAGCTCTTTACCAGGAGTGAAGCATAAGGAGTAGCTGGATCACTATCTGTGCCAACAAGTCTTTGTGAAAGTTGAGCCATGAAATTGCTGTGAGAGACCTTATGAATCTTGCTGAGATCCTGGTTAAATTTAGCTAGTTAACTTTCCTTCAGACAAATCAGGGCCCTGGATTTGATATTATAATACAAAACAGCTTGAGAATGCTGGTGAGCATTAGTACGCTCTTGCCAATAACTCATTCAGGTAGGTGAAGCAACTGAGCTTGAAAAAGTTTCTTTCAGACAAGAGTGACTTCTGACACACTGGGCTATACCATGTTCTGTAATGCTTTCTAGAGCATGGTAGATAGGACATGAGTGGCACCTTCCAAGTTAAAGTCAACTGCCTATCATTGATGAGATCTTTTTGTGTGTGCAGGGTAAACTTCATGTCCATCACTGGTAAAATCAGGGAATATTTATTCAGGCAAATGATGAAATTCTTCAGTGAGCATCATTAGCTGAAAGGAAGACCATTTGGATTCAGGAAAAAGTGCTCAACAGCTGATATCATACTGATTATCTACTCCCAGGATTCAGGCACTAGATTATTTGGAAATCACTTGTTGTCTACTAGATTAGTGTTGGCATACTTCCCTGTATGTGGTTACACCACAATTGAAAAGTCAACATTAAGTCTCCTACTGTCAGTGAATGTAAAGCAGTACAGTCTTGTTGAGGAGCTTTGCTTCCTAGATGTCCATCATTTCCCTGTTTCTGGTTAAAGAGTAGTTTTGAAGCTGTTGGAGCTCACTAAAAGGGATCCGGGGTTTGTATAATGATGAAAATGTCTTTAGCATATTTGACCATTTCTGGTGTGGATATGTATCATTTTAATATAATCGGAAAAACTGCATCCTTTTTGTATCGTTCATTTGAATCACATGTGGCTGTTATGAAAAATATTAACCATCTCAATTATTTATTTATATTTTTAAAGTGTTAGGGAATGTGAAGATTAATTCTTATTTGCTATTTACATTTTTTAGCCATTTCTAATAAAGTAGTTTCTATCATATGAAATGCTGTTTTTATATTAGTTGTACTTGGTTTTCTTAAGATTTTTTTTTTCACAGCCAGTACCACCAGTATCACTTAGAGCACAAGCTCGCAAGAATGAGATGAAAGACACAGAGCATATCAGGTATAAACTAGAGAATAAGGAGCAAGATATTAAGGATCTCAAGTTGACGCTTAAGCAGAAGAATGAAGAGTTCAGTGAGATGACAGTCAGACGAGACCTTGCTGAGAAAAAACTATCCACAGCAACTAGAGATGCAGACATAACAATAGAGAAGCTGCAAAGGAAACTTGATGATACCCTGATGATGTTGCGACGTAAAGAAAAGGTAATATTATTGAAAATACAATGTAGTGTAGCTTTGATAGGTTTATTTTGGTACTAAAATATATTGACACTTTTTAATAGGGTGTACTTAAGTAGATTCACCCAACCATCATTAATGGTACATCCTATACAGTATGAAATTGAATAAAGAGTATTGCATGATACGATCCTTAGGGTAGAGGAGAAAGAATTCTGCCCTTTGCTAGAGAGATGCCTTTGCTGGGATAGATAAACAAAAACTGGAGTCTTTGCATTTTACCCATTTCTCTGTAAATGACAAACTTCATCAAGACATGTTTATATCAGTTAGATATCCTTGAGGAATTTTCTATTTATTATTTATAAGATATGGGCCAACAGTGTCAGAATCAGGAATGTAGTTAATCTAGAAGCCAGAGTTTGTGCATTCCTCCATCTTTTTTTTTCCTGTGCTCGTTCTGCATTTCCTGCATCATTGAGTTGGTGCTTTGAATAAACAAAGAAAAGGCCTCATCTGCTCACATCCATTCTTTAGCTGGTAAGTGTAATACACCAAAACCACAACCTCCTCACCAGGTCTCACAGACCTTTCCATGGTTTCCTTAGCTGCTTCATTATGCCCTAGTTCAGTCTATTGTTAGCACATTGCCCCTTGTACAGCACATTGCTCCAGTTCACTCTTTCCTGAGCAGGCCATTCACCCCCTTACTTATTCAGCCCCCCAGCACTCAAAATATGTTTCACACAATCTTTCCGTCTCCTGTTAGTCCCCCCCCTCCCCCCTCACTGTCCCTTCCACTGCTGTAACATATATCCTCTTTGTCATTCCTCTCCTTACTCATTCTCTCCATATTCCATATAGTTTTATGTGCATTATATTATAAATGATTAGATTGAGATGAACTGCAGGGGATTTGGAGTGAGGCCCATTTCTCTATGTTCTCTCATAACCCTTTAGAAATTGTGGTTATACCCTTGGAGATTTCTTGCATGTAAGCAGTCTCAAATGCCTAAAAGATTAAGTGCCCCATGTGACCTAGAAAATGAGTCATGGTTTCCAAAGCCCAGTCTATCTATATATGTAACTTCCATGGAGATATACATTCAAAGGAGATAGGATTTAGCTAAGAAATGTCAGGGATACCCTGTATGCAAATTGAAGGATTTAGCTAAGAAATGTCAGGGATACCCTGTATGCAAATTGAATGGTGGTATTGTCAGCATTGGTGATATATATCAAGGAAATGCTATGTATAATCATGTACAGGGGAGACTTGCAAATGTTTCAATTTTACTGTATTTATTTTGCAGGTATCTGTTCTCATGATGTAGCCTTTATTTTCAGCATCGTACATTTAAGTTAGGTTTTAAATTTAGAAGATTTTACACCATACATATACTCTTCTTTTTTTAGGAATATGATGAAACAATGGACCATCTTCAGAGTGATATAGAAAGCTTAGAATCTGAAAAGGGAGAACTGCGAGAGAAACTCAAGGCACTGAACAAGAAGACATTGTATGAGGCACTGACCAAGTCCTCACCCTTTTCTGGTAGGGTATATTTGCTTTTTATGTCGCTTCCTGTTTACTATGTGTATGTAATTTATTTATACTTTACAGTCATGGGTCCCCATCTCTTGAACCCTCATTTCTATTGTACAACTCTTTATTTTCTATATTCTGTCTGCATTTGCTGCTATTTTATCATCTGTGTATTCATGTGTGTGTAAATCCCTATTTGTAAAGTACAGGGAAGGACTTCTACACTCATATCTTGAACTTTCTGTGCTATTATACAACTTGTTAAACTTCCATGTGTGTGCATTAATACAAATTTGTACTACATGTGGAGGGAGTGTGTGTTTATGTATTTAGCTATTCATATTGTGTGAGGAGGTAGTTTTATTCTTGCAAGGATCTATCTCAAACGTTCTTCATCAGAGACTAAATTTTCTTTATGCTGTCTGCATTTACAATGTCTTAAATCATTTTATTCGACCATTCATACTATGAAATTACTTCCTAACATCTTTTTTAGCAGGTTTCTTTCTTAATTTCATATTATGTCCTCTGTTTGTTTTATCCTTTCATCTCTTGAAGAACTGTTTATTGCTGTCTCTGTTATCAACCTTGATTTAAAAACTTAAATGCTGTGATCAGGCCACTTGTTTATCTTCTCTCTTCCAAGGTAGGCACATATAAAGCCTCTAGCCATTTTCTGTAGCTCACCTCTCTTTATTCTGGTAACATCTTCATTGTTCTCCTCAGGACCTTCTTTTTTATCTCTGTGCATCTGTAGGTGTGGTATCCAAACATGAGAAGTATACTTTAGTTATGGCTTTATGGATGATGTGCATGTGTGCATATAGCTTTACCCTAATCCTTATGTCTTCTCTCCTGCTGTGATGTGTATGTGTCATGTCTTTTAGTTTCCAGTTAAAAGTTGTGTGAATCATGTATACCCAAAACTTTAGTTTCCAGTTACTAGCTTTGTTAAACGTTTGAATCTTGATGAAGCTTTGTGGGATCCCACTTTCATCAGTCCTCATTTCAAGTCTGAAAACAGAAATTAATAACGCTTTTGAATTTACTGCCATACGCTTGTCCCAAACTTTACTTTTTCATCATTTTATGTGCTCAACAAAATAGAATTTTAAGTATAATTCATTATATTACTTATTTCAGTAATCTTTAGCTCATTTTTGAGATGGAATCAAATTATATATGCATTATAAATCCTTAAACTTTAGTTTTCACTCATTTTTCGAGCAAAAGAATATTTAAATGTGATCAAGATTGATGCAGAGACTTCATTCATTAATTGTAAGATTGAGTTTGAAGATGAAATCATATCGTTATATTAGCCTAAGGAGGAAATGCTGGTCTATAGTGATAAGTGTTGGGGATATGTTTTTACCTTGTTTCAATAGAGGTAGCAATTCCTCATTTTGTTTCAAATGAGGTACTAAGTTCCCCTTTTGTTTCAAATGAGGTAACAATTCCTCCTTTTTTTCAAATGAGGCTACAATTCCTCCTTTTGTTTCAAAAGAGGAAGCAATTCCTCCTTTTGTTTCAAATGAAGTAGCAGTTCCTCCTTTTATTTCATATGAGGTTAGCAATTCCTCCTTTTGTTTCAAATGAGGTAGCAATTCCCCCTTTTGTTTCAAATGAGGGAGCAATTCCTCCTGGGGGCTCAAAAAGTAATTTGGTCCTCAAACTGTTTTTTGAACTGAAGCAGATTAACTGATACTTATTCAAATATTTATAATTGCACCATGTCATAAAGACATAAGTAATCCATTTCTGTGTCTTCATTATCTTAAGCTCTTTTCACATATGGTCTACAGTTCATGTTTCCTTTACTTATGTTGAGCACACAAAAGTGATCATATAGGCTTGCACACTGAAAATCCTTTTCAAGTTTTCCATTTGCACACTAGATTCATGTTAAATGCATCATATATGTGCATTCTCATCTCAACCCTCCCTCTCAAAACAAATTCATTGGCCACAAATAAAAATCATTCCCTTGGCATCTTCATCTGAGATGACAGTGGCCAAAAACAAATTTATTCACTGCAGTGGCCCAACTGCCATGGTCTTCCTTCTCTTTTTACCCTCAATTGTATTACTTCTTTCCACCAACTCGTCATCTGCTACACATCTACACTTGGCATATGTAAGTGTGACTAATGTCTCTTTGTAGGTGGTGTATCACCATCATCTCCTACAACCCCATCAGGAGGGATAGCCCCTGCAGTTGGGGGAGGCATGGTAAAGGACTCCCCTATGTTGCTGCAACAAATTGCAGACCTTCGAACAGCTCTCAACCATGCTACAGCTGCCAGCCATTATGCCACGGCACACCGCATGCATCGGCAGCTGGCTGCCTTAAAACCAATCAAGGTTTAATATGTTTGTTTTAGTGCAACTAAGAATTCATTTTGCTTTGTATGATACAATAATAATTGAGGACTTCTCATTTGATTTAAGAACTCTTTATGTGTTCTGTGAAATTTGTGTTTCTTGAGGCATTATATTTTACAATTTCCAAGGTTTTATGGTAATAAGACGCCTTGTGCGTGTGCTCCTTTCCCTTAGATTTCACTTGCATAACCATCTCAGTTTTGTCACCACCAATTTTCTTCTCATAACCGATTCTGACTTAGAGATTTCTTAATTTTTCTCAAGGGTTTTATAGTTTAGAGAACCCTTTAATAGTTTCACAATTGTTATTCTGAGTACCACTTAGCATACCATGTTGCATGGAATCTCCTCCCTTAATTGAAATGTTGTTTAAATACATGTATAAGTGATTGAGTTTAAAAATTCTGTAAACATTGGAAAATGATATTATAGAGCTCAATTAAAAGAATTTTCTTTGTTTTTAGGTACAGAAATTAGGTCTTGCTGGTGAGGAGAAACGAGATATGGGCAAAGATGAGGATGACTTAGAAGAAAAACGAACATTAGATCACATCAACCACTTGACACGACGAACAACTCAGATCCAAAGGGTAATAGCTCCTTACCGTCTTCTGGGATGGGAAAATTTGAATAAGTATGTGGTGAATGGATTAACATTGTTACAAAGATAGTGCTTTAACTTATCAGTATTGCTGAATTATTTCATCTTTGATTAGGGCTGCAGTGGCAGGATGTGCCTTATCATAGTATATTTATTGGTTTTCGCTCATGTTACAGCCCTAGAATAGCTATACAAGTACTCTCACCCTGAAGGTACTTCACTCATGAGGATTGGTATGAGGGCTAACTTGTGTAAAAGAATCTTCATTGACGTTTTCAGTGTTGTATCTTTTACATGTAACGTAAACCAATTTTTTCATTATTTTGTAGCATTCAATATCTGGGAATTGTCTTGAACTAACATTGGCCACAACTAGATGAACACTGAATCTAGATTATGGAACTGACCAAGTTGCAAGCAGAGACAGATGCAACTCTTGATCTCTGGTGCAGCTGTATTATCACAACCATTTTATAGTGTTGTGTGTAAACATAACTGTTGTATAGCCCTACCCTATGTATTGACTTCATGCATCATTTTCCATAACACTTTAAAGTTTAGTACTAGATAATGATTGGTTTGTTTTCTTATCCAGGAAGTGAATTCCATGATTACTGGCGTTAAGGTTGTAGATCTGAGCAGTCGTCGGCCAGCTACTGTACCTGCAACTGACTCTGCCTCTCCTGCACACCACCTCATCAACTATAATAACAAACTTAACCGACTTCGTTCTGAGATTGCCTTACTACAGGTACAGTATCAGTTTACTAATTGTATTAGGTGTAGATGGATCTACTCACAGAGGTCTTTTAGTGCATAGCATAGTTATTAGGGTATAGCATGCTATGCACAGATTCACTTGATTTCCTTGACTTAAAAGATCGAAAAAGAGGAGGAGATACAATAATTACAGGAGATAACCAACAGATGGACCTCAGCTCAACTGAGAGAGGCTGTGGAACAATAGGTGATGGTCTTTGGGTTGGTAGAAGAACATCTTACAAGCAGGGGAAAAGGATATTAATGCAGGGGAGTATATTAGGAGACTGTGATGTGATGAACTTGCTAAATGGAAGTCAAGAAATAAAAGAAATTAGAAAAGAAAAATCAGTAGATACAGGCAAGACTTTAAAGGAAGGCCACCGAGGATTTTCTCTGATATAGAGATGTGTAACTAAGAAGTGATTAAGTAGGCCAGTAAACTTGCTTTTCACTTCATTAATTTTTACACACCTTTTTAAACCGGTTTGTTGTGCTTTTGTTTAGTACTTTATTTTAATGTTGGCAAAAGGGGATTGCTGCTATGATTAAGGAAGACAGTATTGGGATTTGTGTTGTTTGCATTTACACTAACTCCCTCTTGATTCAGTCCATTAAATGCTCTTAGTATTTTCATCTGCGATGTTATGCGTTTTCTCATAAATTCCTCTTCTCCCACTTCTCTGCCATTTGATATCATTTTCTTCCTTTCTTCTATGACTGCGGGGCAAGAGCAGGAGCCTAGAAATCCACACCTCCTTTATTGATTTCCTAAAAGTAGGAAGAGAAGATGGAACCAAGAGTGAATTTTTTCTTGAAGGCTTTAGTCTTATGTTACTGACACTGCTTTACAGAACAGGAAGAGATGAACTGGAATGAAAGAAAACAAATCAGAGTGTGTAAATGAACTGAAAGCCTGTGTTCCTTTGACACGCCTCATATGCATGGGAACAGAGGTAATGGTAATTAGATAGATAAATATTTTTTATTTTAGTACAAGCAAGGAACACCCTTCATAACTCTGGATAGACAAACATGAAGCATTCTGTGGTAAAGAATTTTTTCAGTATTGCTTCTGGATCTTCATTACTTGAAGATATGAAGATGATCTGTCGTTGAAATGTTACGAGATTCAGCTTGTGACATCTTGCTGTGATTCTTATTCCAAATTCTATTACCTTTGATAAATTTTATTTCTTAGGATGAACTCACCCGGATGTTGGCTGCCAGTAAACCTGGAGGCAGTGTTACCACGGCTTTCTCAACCTTCCCATCTCCACAGCTCACTAAGGTATGTTTGTTACAACCCAGAGACCATTCACTCCAGTAACAATCTTCAGACAACAGTAAGTTTGATATATGTAGTCTAATCCAGTAAGCATCAGTTAATTTTCAAGTTCTGAAACTTTGCCACCTACAACTTAGCCAAGAAACTTAGCCAAGTTTTGTTAACTTCTAACATGATGAACCAGGAATGTAGCAACTATGTTTTAAGAGTACTGACTGTGGTCAGAATCACAGACTGTTGTCGTAAACAGGTTAACGGGAACTGGCCTTGACATTTATGTACACAAGCAATAGCAAGATTGTACCATTGGCATCTCTTTCACATCTGTCTCCCTATTTATATCTCTGATGCCCATTCCCTCCGGGAACTCCTTCAAAGGGGTGGCCACAGCAAAAGTGTTCATAACTGGGGAAACTCAAGTACCACTTCATAGCCTTTAGTGCCTCACCTTAACAGGCCACTGGCAGAGGGCAACTTTAGCACAGTTTCCAGAGGCTCCTACCTAGTGTTCCTACTGACTGCTTCTACCTAATGTGTCTCAACAGTTGAAGACATTACTGGAAAGAAGTTTTTCTAGTTAAGTTAGCTTTCAAAACACTCAAGTGATATCCTATGAATATCAAAGTAGATTAATGGTATCAAATTATTTAGATTGATAGCTAGAACATTGACATGACTTAGAGTTCCTTTTTTTTTTCTTAAGACCCTCGAGTTCTCAGATATCCTTTTGTACTATTTTAACAGGACATTATCATTTCACAAATTGTTTTATTCATCATGATGATGCAGATTCAGTTGATCCATTTACTCCAAAAGGCTCTGATATTGTGTGTTACCTCTGATGCTATAGTGTAGTAGAAGTGAGAAATGTAAATGTTTAGAAAGAGTACAAAGGCAAATGACAAAATTGATTCCTGGAATTAGAAATCTCACTTATGAAGAAAGGATAACAGG
>JAUUDW010203868.1:0-22235 GCA_032361385.1 Panulirus guttatus | reverse complement strand
ATATATTCCCCACGCGGCTACTCATGCCGTGGTTCATATGTTCCCTAAGTGGCGGTTCATGTGTTCCCGGTGGTGGCTCATGTGCTTCCCACGTGGTGGCTCATATGTTCCCCACGCGGCTACTCATGAGCTCCCCACGTGGTGGCTCAAATGTCCCCAACATGCGGGCTGATATGGGCCCTACGTGGTGGCTCATATGTTCCCCACGTGAAGGCTCATGTGTTCCGCACGTGGTGGCTCATATGTGCCCCACGTGAGGGTTCGTGTGTTCGGAACACAGTGGCTTACATGTGCCCCAAATGGTAGCTAATGTGTTTCCCTCGTGATGGCCCGTATGTCCCTAAATGGTGGCTCATGTACTCCTCACGTGTTGGTTCACATGTTCCCCACGTGGTGGATCATGTGCTCCAAACGTGGTGGCTCATGTGCTCCCCACGTGGTGATTATTGTGCTCCACACGAGGCGGCTCAAGTGCTTCCCATGTGGTGTCTCATGTGTTCCCCAGGCAGTAGCTGATGTGCTCTCCACGTGGTGGTTCATATGCTCCGAAGTGGCGTCTCATGTGTTCTTCACGTGGTAAGTCATATGTTCCCCACGTGGAAACTCATGTGTACCCCACGTGGCGGGTCATGTGTCCCCCACGTGGTGGCTCACATGTACTTCCATGGTGGTTCATATACTCCTCATGTGGTGGTTCATATGTTCCCAGCATGGTGGCTCGTGTTTCCCACGTGGTGGCTCATGTGCTCTCCACGTGGTGGCTAATATGCTCTCACGTGGAGCTCATTTATTTCCTCACGCGGTATCTCATATGTTCCCAATGTGCCGGTTCATGTGTTCCCCATGTGGTGGCTCATATGTTCTCCACGCGGCAACTCATGTGTTCTTCACGTGGCAGCTAATGTGTTCCCACGTGGTGACTCATGTGCTTCTCACGTGGTAGCTCATGTGCTCCCCACGTGGCAGTTCATGTGTTCCCCGCGTGGTGGCTCATGTGTTCCCCATGCAGTGGTTCATGTGCTCTCCACGTGGTGTCTCATATGCTCCCAAGTGGCGACACACGTGTTCCCCACGTACCGCCTCAAGTGTTCCCCATTTAGCGGCTCATATGTGCCCCACGTGGCAGCTCCTGTGTTCCCCATGTAGCAGCTCATATGTGTCCCACTTGGTGGCTCATGTGTTCCCCCTGTGATGACTCTAGTATTCCTCCAAAACTAGTTCACGTGTTACCGATGTGGTGGACTATGTGCTCCCCACGTGGTGGCTCATTTGTGCCCCCAGTGGTGTCTCAAGTGTTCCCTATGTGGTGGCTCATATGCTCCTAGGTGGCGGCTTATGTGTTCCCCACGTGGTCGCTTACGTGTTCCTCTAGTGGTGGCTCATATGTTCCCAAGTGGCGATTCATGTGTTTCCCACGTAGCGGCTCATATGTTCCCTACGTGGTGGCTCATATGTGCCCCACGTGGCTGCTAATGTGTTCCCCACGTGGCGGCTCATATGTTTTCTAAGTGGTTGCTCATATGCTCCTTACGTGATGACTTATATATTCCCCACGCTGCGACTCATGAGTCACCCACGTGGTGGCTCATACGTGCCCCATGTGGTGGCTCAAGTTTTCCCCACGTGGTGACTCATGTGCTCCTCAAATGGCGGTTCATGAGCTCCCACTTAGTGGTTCATACATGCCCCACGTGGTGGCTCATGTGTTCCCCACGTGGTGACACGTGTTCCAAACGTCGCAGCTCATGTGTTCCCCACGTGGTGGCTCATATGTTTCCTACGTGGCGGCTCATATGTGCCCACATGGTGGCTCATGTGATCCCAACGTTGTGTCTCATGTATTAGCTACGTAGTGGCTCATGTGCTCCCCACGTGGAGGCTTCTGTGTTCCCACATGGTGGCTCATAGGTGCCCTACATGGTGACTCATGTGTTTCCAACGTGTTGGCTCATATGTACCTCCGTGGTGGCTCATCTGCACCTCACGTGTTGGATCACATATTCCCCACGTGGCGGATCATGTGCTCCCCATGTGGTGGCTCATATGCTCCCACGCGGCTGTTCATGTGTTCCCTGCGTGGTGGCTTATGTGTTCCCCACGTGATGGCTGTTGTGCTCCACACGTGGCGACTCATGTGCTTCCCATTTGGTGGCTCATGTGTTCCCCACGCAGTACCTCATGTGCTCTCCACGTGGTGGTTCATATGCTCCGAAGTGGCCGTTCATGTGTACCCCACGTGGTGGGTCATGTGTTCCTCACGTGGTGGCTCACATGTACCTCCGTGGTGGTTCATGTGCTCCTCATGTGGTGGTTCATATGTCCCCTGCGTGTTGGCTCATGTGCTCTCCACGTGGTGGTTAATATGCTCTCACTTGGCGGCTCATTTCTTTTCCCCACACGGTATCTCATATGTTCGCCATGTGCCGCTTCATGTGTTCTTCAAATAGTGGCTCATATGTTCTCCACGTGGCAACTCATGTGTTTTTCACGTGGCGGCTCATGTGTATCCCACGTTGTGGTTCATGTGCTTCCCACATGGTGGCTTATGTGCTCCCCACGTGGCGGTTCATGTGTTCCCCGCATGGAGGCTCATGTGTTCCCTATGTAGTGGCTCACGTGCTCTCCACATGGTGGCTCATATGCTCCCAAGTGGCGGCACATGTGTTCCCCAAGTACCGGCTCAAGTGTTCCCCACTTGGCGGCTCATATGTAACCCACGTGGCAGCTTCCCCATGTGGCGCATATGTGTTCCCACTTGGTGGCTCATGTGTTCCCCACATGATGACTCAAGTGTTCCCCAAAAGCCGGCTCATGTTTTACCGACGTGGCGAATTAGGTGCTCCCCATGTGGTGGCTCATATGTGCCCCCTGTGGTGGCTCAAGTGTTCCCTACTTGGTGGCCCATATGATCCCGGGTGGAAGCTCAGGTGTTCCCCACGTGGTGGCTCATGTGTTCCCCAAGTGGTGGCTCATATGTTCCCAAGTGGCGGTTCATATGTTTCCCACGTAGCAGCTCATATGTTCCCCCACGTGGCGGCACATATGTGCCCCACGTGGCTGCTAATGTCTTCCTCACGTGGCGGCTCATATGTTTTCTAAGTGGTTGCTCATATGTTCCTTACGTGATAACTTATATGTTTCCCGCAAAACGGCTCATGAGTTACCCACGTGGTGGCTCATATGTGCCCAATGTGATGGCTCAGGTTTTCCCCACGTGGTGACTCATTTGCTCCCCTCATGGCGGCTTATGAGCTCCAACGTAGTGGTTCATACATGCCCCACTTGGTGTTTCATGTGTTCCGCACGTGGTGACACATGTGTTCCAAACGTTGCGGCTCATGTTTTCCCCATGCGGCGGCTCATATTTTCCCCACGTGGCAGCTCATATGTGCCCACATGGTGGCTCATGTGTTCCCCCCGTGATGACATATGTGTTCCAAACGTCGCGGGTCATGTGTTCCCCATATGGCGGCTCATACTTTCCCCACATGACGGCTCATATATGCCCACTTGGTGGCTCATGTGTTCCCCACATGGTGACATATGTGTTCCAAACATCGCGGCTCATGTGTTCCCCATGTGGTGGCTCATATGTTCCCCACGTGGCGGCTCATATGTGCCCACATGGTGGCTCATGTGTTCCTAACGTGGTGGCTCATGTGTTAGCTACGTAGTGGCTCATATGCTCCCCATGTGAAGGCTCATGTGTTCCCACGTGGTGGCTCATACGTGCCCTACATGGTGGCTCATGTGTTTCCCACGTGTTGGTTCATATGTATCTCCAGGGTGGCTCATGTGCTGCTCACGTGTTGGCTCACATGTTCCCCACGTGGTGGATCATATGCTCCCCATGTGGTGGCTCATGTGCTTCTTACGTGATGGTTCGTGTGTTCCCGCGTGGTGGCTCATGTGTTCCCCAATTGGTGGCTCATGTGCTTCCCACGTGGAGGTTCATGTTCCCCACGCGGCCACTTATGTGTTCCCCACGTGGTGGTTCAAATGTCCCCCATGTGGTGGCTCATGTGTTCCCCACGTAGTGACTCATATATTCCCCACGTGATGGCTTATGTGCTTTCCACATGGTGGTTCATATGTTCCCCACGCGGCTATTCATGTGTTCCCCACGTGGTGGCTCATGTGTTTCCACGTGGTGGCACATGTGTTCTTCACGTGGTGGCTCATGTGCTCCCCACGTGGTGGCTGATGTACTCCCCACGTGGGGCTCATATATGCTCCAAGTGGTGGCTCATGTGTTCTCCACATGGCGGCTCATATGCTTCCAGGTGGCGGCTTATGTGTTCCCACGTGGTGGCTCATGTGTTTTCCACGTGGTGGCTCATATGTTACCAAGTGGCGGTTCATGTGTTCCCCACGTAGGGGCTCAAATGTTCCCACGTGGCGGCTCATATGTGTCCCATGTGGCTGCTAATATGTTCCCCACGTAGCGGCTCATATGTTTCTTATATGATGACTTGTATGTTCCCCACGAGGCGGTTCTTGAATTACCCACTTGGTGGCTAAAGTGCTCCCCGCGTGGTGGCTCATATATGCCCAATGTGGTGGCTCAAGTTCTCCCCACATGGTGACTCATGTGCTCTCCACATGGCGGCTTATGAGCTCCCACTTAGTGGTTCATATCTACTCCACTTGGCTCATGTGTTCTCCACGTGGTGACACATGTGTTCCAAACGTCGCGGCGTTCGTGTTCCCCACGTGGTGGCTCAAATGTCCCCCATGTAGTGGCTCATGTGTTCCAAAGTGATGACTCATATGTTCCCAAGTGAAGGCTCATATGCTTCCCATGTGGTGGTTCACGTGTTCCCCACGTGGTGGCTATTGTGCTCCGCACATGGCGGCTCATGTGCTTCCCATGTAGTGGCTCATGTGTTCCCACGTAGTAGCTCATGTATTCTCCGCGTGGTGGTTCATATACTCCGAAGTGGCGGTTCATGTGTACTCCAATAGGTGGCTCACATGTTCCCCACGTAGAGGTTCATGTGTATCCCACGTGGCGGTTCATGTGTTCCCATGTGGTGGTTCACATGTACCTTCCGTGGTGGCTCATGTGCTCCTCATATGGTGGCTCTTATGTTCCCCGTGTGGTGGCTCATGTGCTTCCCACGTAGTGGCTCATGTGCTCTCCACGTGGTTGGTAATATGCTCTCACGTGGCGATTCATTCTTTTTCCTCACGCGATATCTCATATGTTATCCATGTGGCGGTTCATGTGTTCCCACGTGGTGGCTCATGTGCTTCCAAAGTGGTGGCTCATGTGCTCCCCAAGTGGCGGTTCATGTGTTCCCTGCTTGGTGGCTCATATGTTCCCAATTTGTGGTTCATATGCTTCCCACGTGGTGGCTCATATATTCCTCACGCGGCCACTCATGTGTTCCCCACGTGGTGGTTCAAACGTCCCCCCCGTGGTGGCTCATGTGTTTCCCACTTGGTGGCTCATATCTTCCCCACGCGGCTACTCATGTGTTCCCCACGTGGTGGCTCATGTGTTCCCAGGTGATGGCTCATATATTCCCCAAGTGATGGCTCATGTGCTCCCCATGTAGTGCCTCATATGCTCCCCACGTGGTAGTACATGTGTTCCTAACGTGGTGGCTCATGTGCTCCCCAGGTGGTGGCTATTGTACTCCGCAAGTGGCGGCTCATGTGTTCCCACGTGGTGACTCATATGTTCTTTACGTGGTGGTTCATGCAGAGAACAAATATGCTACCATGCATGAAACACGTGAGCCACCAAGCAGGGAACACGCGAGCCACCACGCAGGGATAACGTGAGCCACCAAGCAGAGAACACATAAGCCACCAAGCAGGGAACACGTGAGCTACCACGCAGAAAACACATGAGCTAACATACATGGAACATATAAGCCTCAACGCAGGGAAAAATTGAACCACCAAGCAGGGAACACGTGAGCTACCGTGCAGGGAACACATGAGCAACTACGCATGAACACGTGCTCCACCGCGCAGGTATCATATGAACCTCAAAGCAGGAAATAGTTGAGCCACCACGCAGGTAATATAAGAGCCACAACGCATGGAACACGCAAGCCACCCCGCTGGGAAGAAATGAGTTATCATGCAGGGAACACGTGAGCCACCACGCACGGAACAAGTGAGCCACCAGGCAAGGAACATATGAGCTACCATGCAGGTAACACATGCTCCACCACGCAGAGATCAAGTGAGCCACCACGCAGAAAACACAAGCGCAACCATTCAGGGAACACACAAGCCACCACGAAGAGAACACATGAGCCACCACGAAGAGAACACATGAGCCACCACGCAAGGAACGCGTGAGCTACCACGCAGGGAACACGTGAGTCACAACGCACATGATACATGAGCCATCACGCGGGAAACACGTGAGCCACAAAACACAGAACACATGAACCACCACGCGGGAAACACCTGAGATACCATACAGGGATCACCACGTAGGACACACATGAGCTACCATGCATGGAACATATGAGCCACCAAGTAAGGAACACGTAAGCCACTACGCAGGGAACACGTAAACCACAACGCAGGGAACATATGAGCTACCATGCAGGGAACACGTAACCCACCACGCAGGGAACACATCCGCCAGCACGCATTGAAGACGTGATCCACTAAAAAGGTAAAACATGAGTCACCATGCAGGAAATACGTGTGCCACCACGCAGGGAACATGTGAGCCGCCATGCAGGTAACACATGACCCACCACGCAGGGAATACTTGACCCACAACACAGGGAACACATGAGCTGCCATTCAAGATACACGTTAGCCAGCAGGGAGGGAGTACGCTAGCCACCACGCAGGCAACACATGAATCACCACGAAGGGAACACATGAGCCACAACGCAGGTAACACATAAGCTACCACGCAGGAAACATATGATCCACCATGCATGGAACACGTGAGCCACCATGCTGATAACACCTGACCCACCACGCAGGGAACACGTGAGCCACCACGCAAGGAGCACATGAGCTACCATGCAGGATACACGTGAGCCAGCATGTAGGGAACACGTGAGCCACCACGCAAGGAACACGTGAGCCTAAACGCAGGTAACAAATGAGCTATCACGCATGGAATAAGTGAGCCACCACGAATAGTACATATGAGCAACCATGCAGGGAACACGTGAAACAGCAGGTAGGGAATACGTTAACCACCACGCAGGCAACACATGAATCACCACGAAGAAAACACTTGAGCCACAACACAGGTAACACAAGAGCCTCCACGCAGGGAACACGTGCGCTACCACACAGGGAACATGAACCACCAGGTAAGTAACATATGAGCTAGCATGCAGGTAACACATGAGCCACCACGCAGAAAACACATGATCTACAGTGGAGGGAAAATATAAGCCACCACGCAGGAAACATATGATCTACAATGCAGGGAATATATGAGCCATCACACAAGGAAAATGTGCGTTACAATGCAGGGAACACGTGAGCCAACACGCAGGAAACACATGAACTACCATACAGGGAACAGATCAGCAACCACGCAGGGTGCACGTATTCCACCATGCAGGTAACAAATGAGCCTCAACGCAGGGAACACGTGAGCCACCAGGCAGGTAACACATGAGCCTCCACGCAGGCAACATAAGAGTCGCCACGCAGGGAAAACGTGAGCTACCATGGATGAAACACGTGAGCCACCATGCAAGGAACATATGAGCTACCCTGCATGGAAAAAGTGAGCCACCACGCAGGGAACATGTAAGCCACCAGGCAAGGAACACGAGCTACCATGCATGTAACACATGACTCACTAAGTAGAGATCACGTGAGCTACCACGCAGAAAACACATGAGCTACCATGCAGGGAACACACAAGCCACCACGAAGAAAACACGTGAGCCACCACGCAAGGACATGTGAGCTACCATGCAGGGAACACGTGAGTTACAACGCAGGGAACACATTAGCTACCATGTAGGAAACACATGAGACAACACGCAAGAAACACGTGAGCCACCACGCAGGGAACACGTGAGCCACCACGAAAAGAACAAGTAATCATCATGCAGGGAACACATAAGCTACCATACAGAAAACACGTGAGCCACTACGCAGAAAACACAGAAGCCAGAACGCAGGTAACACATGAGCCTCCACGCAGGGAACAAGTGAGCCACCACGCAGTGAACACGTCAACTTCCATGCAGGGAACAAGTGGGCCACCACGCAGGGAACACATTAGCTACCATAGAGGAACGCATGAGCTACAACGCAGGGAAAAATCTAGCCAGCACACAAAGTAAATATGAGCCACCGTGCAGGAAACACATAAGCCACAAAGCAGGGAATACATGAGCCACCACGAAAGAACACATGAACCACCACGAAGGGAACACATGAGCTACCATGCGGGAAGCAAATAAGCCATCACGCAGGGAACCTATGAGCCACCACGCTGGGAATATGTAAGCCAACACGCACGGAACACGTGAGAAACAACGCAGGGAACACGTGAACCACCATTCAGGGAACACGTGAGCCAAACGTAGGTAACACATGAACCACCACGCAAGGAACACAAGAGTCACTATGCAGTGAACATGTAAGCCACCAAGCAGGGAACACATGAGCCACAACGTAGGGAACACGTGAGCAACCGCGCAGTGATACATATGAGTTACCATGTGGAGAACACATGAGCCACCTCTCAGGAAAACATGAGCCACTACGCCGGGAACACGTGAGCAACCATGCAGGGAACACGTAGCCACTCGTAGGGAATACTTGACCCACCATGCAGGGAATACATGAACCACCACAAAGGTAAAACTAGAGCCACCACACAAGTATCACTTGAGCCACCATGCAGGGAACACGTGAACCACCACGTAGGTAACACATGAGCCACGACGCAGGGAACACAATAGCCACCATACAGGGAACACGTTAACGATCATGAAGAAAATACATGAACCACAACTAAGGGAACACGTGATCCACCACTCAGGGAACACGTGAGCCAAAATGCAAGTAACACATGAGCCATCACGCAAGGAACAAAAGAGTCACCACGCAGGGAACTAGTAAGCCACCACGAAGAGGCCACGCGAGCCAAAACGCAGGGAACAAGTGAACAAGCATGCAGGGAAAACGTGAGCAACCTTGCAAGGAACACATAAGCTACCTGGCAAGGAACACATGAGCAACCAGCCAGGGAACACATGAACCACCACGCAAGGAACACTTGACCTACTATGTAGAGAACACGTAAGGGGAACATAGACTCATCACGCAGGGAACACGTGAGACACAGTGCATGAAACATGTGAGCCACCATGCAGGAAACACGTGAGACACCATGCAGGGATCAACTGAGCCACCACGCAAGGAAATCATGAGCCACCACGCAGGGAACACGTGACCTACCTTGCAAGGAACACATGAGCCACCAACCAGGGAACACGTGAGACACCACGCAGGGAACACGTGAGTTACTATGCAATGAAAACGTGAGCCACCAAGTAGGGAAAACATGAGCAACCATGCAGGGAACACATGAGCAACAAACCAGGGAACACGTGAGCCACAATACAGGAATCATATGAGCTACCATGAAGAGAACACATGAGCTACCACGAAGGGAACACGAGAGCCACTAAGCAGGGAACACACAAGACACCACGAAGGAAACACGTGTGCCACCACGCAGGGAACACGTGTGCAACCACGCAGGTTTATACATGAGCCACCTTGCAGAAATCACATGAGGTACCATGAAGGGAACACGTAAGGTACCACATAGGGAAGACTTGAGCCACTACGGAGGGAACATATAAGCCACCACGCAGGGAATATGTGTGCCATCACGCAGGTAACAAGTGTGCAACCACGCCGGTTTACACAAGAGCCACCATACAGGGAACACACGAACCTCCACGCAAGGAACACATGAGGCACCACGCAGGGAACACGTGCGCAACCACGCGGATTTACACATGAGCCACCTTGCAGCGGACAAATGAGCCACTAAGCAGGGAACACGTAAGCCCTTACGCATTAAAACATCAGCCACCACGCAGGGAACACGAGAGCCAATATGCAGAGAACACATGAACCACCACGCAGGGAACATGTGAGAAACAATGCAGAGAACACGTGAACCACCAAGAAAGTCAGACACGAGCCAATATGCAGGGAACATTAGAGCAACCACGTACGGAACGCTTGAACCACCATTTAGGGAACATATAAACACCCACACAGGGAACACCACACGAGCCACCACACAGGGAACAAGTGAGCCAGCACGCATGTAAGACATGAGCCACGATGAAGGAAACACAAGAGCCACCACACAGGGAACATATGAGTCTCCACGCACGGAACACATGAGCTACCTTGCAGGAAAATGTGAGCCACCACGTGCGGAAAACATGAGCTACCTTGCAGGAAAATGTGAGCCACCACGTGCGGAAAACATGAGCTACTATACAGGGAACATATGAGCCACAAACCATGGAGCACGTGAGCCACTACGCAGGAATCACATGAGGTACCATGAAGGGAACACCTAAGTTACAACGTAGGGAAGACTTCAGCAACCAGAGAAGGAACATATAAACCACCACGCAGGAAACGCGTGTGCAAGCACGCAGGTAACACATGAGCCATCACGCAGGGAACACATTAGCCACCTCGCAAGGAAAACAACAGTCACCATGCAGGGAACACTTGAACCTCCATGCACGGAACACGTGAGCCACCATGCAGGGAACACATTACCCACCAAGCAGGGAACATGTGAGCAACCATGTAGGGAACAAGTGAGCCATCAGCCAGGTAACACATGGGCCACCAAGCAGGGAACATATGAGCCACCACGCAAGGAATACGTGAGCCACCTTGCAGGGAACACGTGAGCCACGTAGATAAGACATGAGCCACTACACAGGGAACAAAAGAACCACCATGCAGGGAACATGCAACCCACCACGCAGGTAACATATGAACCACAACGTAGAAAAAAAAACTCGCAGTGATACATATGAGCCACCATGCAGGGAATACATGAGTCACCTCGCATGGAACACGTGAGCCACCAAACAGGGAACACTTAAGCTACCATGCGGGGAAAAGTGAGGCACCACGTAGGGGCAACAGGAACTACCAAGCAGGGAACACAAGAGCCACAAACCATGGAACAAGTGAGCCACCACGAAAGAATCACATGAGGTGCCATTAAGGGAACACGTAAGGTACCACGTAGGGAAGACGTGAGCCACGACGGAGGGAACATATAAGCCACCATGCAGGGAACACGTGTGCTACCACGCAGATAACACATGAGCCATCACGCAGGGAACACATTAGCCACCAAGCAAGGAACACAAATGCCAGCATGCAGGGAGCAGATAAGCCTCCACGCACGAAACACATGAACCAGCACGCAGATAACACGTGAGCAACCATGCAGGGAACACAAGAGCCACCTCTCAGGGAACACTTGAGCCAGCGCGCAGGAAACACGTGAGCCACCGTGCAGGGAACACAAGGTCAACTAAGCAGGGAATACGTGAGCCACCATGTAGGGACCACTTGGGCCACCATGTAGGTAAGACATAAGCCAGCATGCAGGGAACACAAAAGCCACCATGCAGGGAACATGTAAGCTACTACGCACGGAACACATGAGCCACAACGCAGAAAACAAGTGAGCCACCATACAGGGATCTCATGAACCACCACACAGGGAACACTTGAGCCAGCAAGTAGGAAACACGTGAACAACCGCTCAATGATATATATGAGCTACCATGCAGGGAACACATAAGCCACCTCTCAGGGAATACATAAGCCAACACGCAAGGAACACGTGAGCCATCATGGAACACATGAGCCACCACGGAGGTAACATTTGTGCCACCACGTAGGGAACATAAGAAGCCAACATGCAGAGATCACTTTAGCGACCATGCAGGGAACACATGAACCACGACGCAGGGAACACGTGAGCCACCACTCAGGAAACACGTGAGCCAAAACACAAGAAACACATGAGCCACCACGCACGGCACAATAGAGTCGCCACGCAGGGATCTAGTAAGCCACCACGCGGAGACCACGTGAGCCACAACGCAAGGAAGAAGTGAGCTACCGTGCAGGGAAAACATGAGCCACCTTGCAGGATACACATAAGCTACCTGGCAAGGAACACATGAGCCACCAACCACGGAACACGTGAGCCAACAGGCAGGGAAGACTTGAGCTACCATGCACGGAACACGTATGCCACAACGCGGGGAACATACGAGTCATCACGCAGGTAACACGTGACCCATCACGCATGGAACAAGTGAGACACCATGCAGGAAACACGTGAGCCACCATGCAGGGAACACGTGAGGAACCACGCAGGGAACACTTAAGCCATATTGCAGGGAACACATGAGCCAAAACGTAGGTAAGACATGAGCCACCAAACAGGAAACACAAGAGCCACCATGCAGGGAAAATGTAAGCCACCAACCAGGGAACATATGAGCCACTACGTAGGGAGCAAGTGAGCCACTATGTAGGGATCTCATGAACCACCACGTAGTGAACACATGGGCCAACACGCAAGGAACACGTGAGCCACCATGCAGGGGACGCGTGAGACTCCACGAAGGTAAGACATGAGACACCACACAGAGAACACAAAAGCCACCGTGCAGGGAACATGTAAGCCACCACGTAGGGAACATATGAGCAACAACGTAGGGATCCTGAGCCACCATGCAGCGAACTCATGAACCACCACACAGGGAACACTTGAGCTAGCACGCAAGAAACACGTGAACAACCTCGCAGTGAAACATATGAACATTAAAAACATGAGCCACCACGCAGGGAACACTTGAGTTACCATTTGGGGAAAAAGTGAGCCACCAGGTTGGGACAACATGAGCTACCAAGCAGGGAACACAAGAGCCACAGACCATGGAACATGTGAGCCACCACGCAGGAATCACATGAGGTACCGTGAAGGAAACACGTAAGGTACCACAAAGGGAAGACGTGAGCCATCATGCAAGGAACACGTTAGCTATCTTGAATGGAACACATGAGCCAACAATCAGGAACATGTGAGACACCACGCAGGGAAAACGTAAGCCACCAAGTAGGGAAAACATGAGCTACCATGCAAAGAACACATGAGCAACAAACCCTAGAACACGTGAGCCAACACGCAGGAATCACATGAGGTACTATGAAGGAAACACGTAAGGTACCACGTAGGGAAGACGTGAGCCACCACGGAGGAAATATATAAGCCACCACGAAAGGGAACACATGTGCCACCACGCAGGTAACACATGAGCCATTACGCAAGGAACACATCAGCCACCACACAGGTAACACAAAATCCACCATGCAGGGAACAAATAAGCCTCCGCGAACGGAACGCGTGACCCAGCACGGAAAAAAACACGTGAGCCACCATGCAGGGAACAAAAGGTCAACTAAGCAGGGAATACGTGAGCCACCATGTAGGGAACACGTGAGCCACTATGTAGGGAACATGTGAGCCAACCATTTAGGTAAGATATGAGCCAGCATGCAGGGAACATGTAAGCCACCACGCAGGGAACATACGAGCCACAACCTAGGGAAGAAGTAAGCCACCATGCAGGGATCTCACGAATCACCACGCAGGGAACACTTGAGCCAGCACGCAGGAAACACATAAGCAACCCCGCATTGATTCATGTAAGCTTCCATGCAGGGAACACATAAGCCACCTCTCAGGGAACATATAAGTCAACACCCAAGGAACACATGAGCCACCAAGCAGGGAACACGTGAGCCACCACAGAGGTAACACTTGTGTCACCACGCAGGGAACATAAGAGCCATCATGCAGGGATCACGTTAGCGACCATGCAGGGAAAACATGTACCACTATGCAGGGAACACGTGAGCCACCACTCAGGGAACACGTGAGCCAAAACGGAAGTAACATATGAGCCACCAAGCAGGGAACTAGTAAGCCACCACGAAGAGACCACGAGAGCCACAACGCAGGGAAGAAGTGAGCGACCACGCAGGGAAAACATGAGCCACCCTGCAGGGAACACATAAGATACCTGGCAAAAAACATATGAGCCACCACGCAAGGAAGACTTGAGCTACCATATAGGGAGCAGTTAAGCCACAACGCAGGGAACATATATGTCATCACGCTGGTAACACGTGACCCACCACGCAAAGAACACGTGAGCCACCATGCAGGGAACACATAAGCCACTTCTCAGGGAATACATGAGCCAACACGCAAGGAATACGTGATCCACCATGCAAGGAACACCTGAGTCACCGCGGGGGAAACACTTTTGCCACCACGCAGGAACATAAGAACCACCATGCAGTGATCACGTTAGCGACCATGCAGGAAAAACATGAACCACTACGCAGGGAACACGTGAGCAACCATTCAGTGAACACGTCAGCTGAAACGCAAGTAACACATAAGCCAACACGCAGGGAACAATGGAGTCACCACGCAGGGAACTAGTAAGCCACCACGAACAGACCACGAAAGCCACAAAGCAGGGAAGAAATGAGCTACCATGCAGGGAAATCGTGAGCCACCTTGCAGGGAACACATAAGCTACCTGGCAAGGAACACATGAACCACTAACCAGGGAACACGTTAGCCACCACGCAGGGAAGACTTGAGCTACCATGCACGGAACACGATAGCCACGACACAGGGAACTTATGAGTTATCACGCAGGTAACACGTGACCCACCACGCAAGGAACACGTGAGACACCATGCAGGAAACACGTGAGCAAGCACGCAAGGAACACATAAGCTACCACGCAAGGAGCACCTGAGACACCATGCAGGTAACACATGAGCAACCACGCAGGGAACACTTAAGCCTCCTTGCAGGGAATACATAAACCACCACGATGGAAAGCTAGAGGCACCACGCAGGGAACACGTGAACCACTACAAAAAGAACACGTGCGCCACCACTCAGGGAACACGTGGGACACCATGCAGGGAACACCTGGGCCACCACGCAAGGAAGACGTGAACCACGACGCAGGAAACACTTTAGCTACCGTAAAGGGAACACATGAGCCACCAATCAGGAACACATGAGACACCATGCAGGGAAAACGTGCGCTACTTTGCAGGGAAAACGTGAGCAACCACGAAGGGAAAACATGAGCTAACATGTAGGGAACACATGAGCAACAAACCATGGAACACGTAAGCAACCACGCAGGAATCACTTGAGCTACCATGAAGGGAACACGTGAGCTAACACAACGGGAACACGTTAGCCACCAAGTAGGTAACACATAAGCCACCACGAAGGGAACACGTGCGCCACCACTCAGGTAACAAGTGTACAACCACGCCGGTTTGCACAAGAGCCACATACAGGAAACACATGAACCTCCATGCAGGGAACACATGAGCCAGCAGGCAGGGAAAACGAGTGCAACCACGCGGGTTTACACATGAGCCATCATGCAGCGGACAAGTAAGCCACTAAGTAGGGAACACGTAAGCCCCCACGCAATTAACACATCAGCCACCACGAGGGGACCACGAGAGCCACAAGATAGAGAACACATGAACCACCACGCACGGAACACGTGAAAAACAATGCAGGGAACAAGTGATCCACCAAGCAAGTAAGACATGAGCCAGGACACAGGGAATACTAGAGCAACCACGTAGGGTTCGCTTGAGCCACCATGCAAAAGACATATAAACCACCACACAGGGAATAAGTGAGCCACCACGCATGTAAAACATGAGCCACGATGCAGGAAAAACAAGAGCCACAACGCAGGGAACATGTTAGCCACCACACAGAGAACACTGAGCCACAACGTAAGGAACATGTGAACTACCAAGCAGAAAAAACGGAAGCCTCCACGCAGGGAACACATGAGCTACCTTGCAGGGAAAATGTGAGCCACCACGTAGGGAAGACGAGCTACCATGCAGGGAACACATGAGCAAAAAAAAAACATGGAATACGTGAGCCACTAGGCAGTTATCACATGAGGTACCATGAAGGGAACACGTAAGGTACCACGTAAGGAAGACTTCAGCCAACACGGAGGAAACATATAAGCCACCATGCACGGAACACGCGTGCCACCACGCAGGTAACACATGAGCCATCACGCATGGAAGACATAAGCCACCACGCAGGGAATACATGAGCCAATACGGAGGGAATGCATGAGCTACCATGCAGGGAACACATGAGCCACCAAGTAGGGAACAAGTGAGCTACCACGGAAGGAACAAGTGAGCCATCGGCCAGGTAGCACATGGGCCACCAAGCAGGGAACATATGAGCCACCAGGCAGGGAATACATGAGCCATCTTGCAGGGAAAACGCGAGCCAACACTTAGGTAAGACATGAGACACCACACAGGGAACACAAAAGCCACTATGCAGGGAACATGTATACCACCACGCAGAGAACATATGAGCCACAACGTGGGGAACTTGAGCCACTATGCAGGGAACTCATGAACCACCACGCTGTGAACACTTGAGCCAGCACACAAGAAACATGTGAGCAAACTCGCAGTGATACATATGAGCCACTATGCAGGGAACACATGAGTCACCTCCAAGGAAACACATGATCCACCACGCAGGGATCACGTGATCCACCAAGCAGGGAACACTTGAGCTACCATGCGGGGAAAAAGTGAGCCACCACGTAGGTATAACATGACCTACTAAGCCGAGAACACAAGAACCACAAACCATGGAACACGTGAGCCACCACGCAGGAATCACATGAGGTATCATAAAGGGAACACGTAAGGTACCATGTAGGAAAGAAGTGAGCCACCATGGAAGGATCATATAAGCCACCAAGCAAGGAACACTTGTGCCAACACGCAGGTTACAAATGAGCCACCATGTATGGAACACGTGAGTCACCACGTAGGTAAGCCATAACCTAGCATGCAAGGAACACAAGAGCCACCATGCACGGAACATATAAGCCACCACGCAGGGGACACCTGAGCCACCACGTAGGGAACAAGTGAGCCACCATGCAAGGATCTCATGAACCACCACGCAGGGAACACTTTAGCCAGCACGCAGGAAACACGTGAGCAACGGCACAGTGATACATATATATAAGCTGCCATGCAAGGAACACATAAGCCACCTCTCAGGGAACACATGAGCCAACACGCAAAGAACACGTGAGCCACCATGCAGGGAACACGTGAGCCACCATGGAGTTAACGCTTGTGCCACCACACGAGGAACATAACAGCCACCATGCAGGAATCAAGTTAGCGAAGATGCAGGGAACAAATGAACCACTACGCAGGGAACACGTGAGCCAACACTCAGGGAACACGTGAGCCAAAACGCAAGTAACACATAAGTCACCACACAGAAAGCAATAGTTACCACACAGGGAACTAGTACGCGAACACGAAGAGGCCACGTGAGTCACAACGCAGGGATGAAGTGAGCTACCATGCAGAGAAAACGTGAGCCACCTTGCTGGGAACATATAAGCTACCTGGCAAGGAATATTTGAGACACCTGGCAAGGAATATTTGAGACACCTGGCAAGGAATATTTGAGACGCAAAGAAACACGTGAGCAACCACGCAGGGAACACGTACCACCACGCAGGGAACACGTGAGACACCATGCAGAGAACACGTGAGCCACCAGGCAGGGAAGACTTGAGCTACCATGCAGGGAACATGTAAGCCACAACGCACGGAACGTATATGTCATCACGCAGGTTACACGTGACCCACCACGCAAGGTACACGTGCGACACCATGCAGGAAACACGTGAGCACCATGCAAAAACGCATGAGCCACCAGGCAGGGAACACGTACGACACCATGCAGGGAAAACGTGAGCAACCACGCAGAAAGCACCTAAGCCACCTTGCAGGGAATACATGAACCACAACGCAGGGAAAACTAGAGCCACTCGCAGTTAACATTTGAGCCACCACGCAGGGAACACGTGAGCCACGACGCAAAAAAACACGTGAGCAACCACGCAGGGAACACGTGAGACACCATGCAGAGAACACCTGAGCCACCACGGAAGGAAGACGTGAGCCACCACGCAGGAATCACATGACCTACCATGAAGGGAACACGTGAGCTAACATTACGGGAACACGTTAGCCACCAAGTAGGGAACACATAAGCCACCACGAAGGGAACACGTGCGCCACCACGCAGGTAGCAAGTGTGCAACCACGCCGGTTTACACAAGAGCCACCATACAGGGAACACATGAACCTCCACGCAGGGAACACATGAGCCACCATGCAGTGAAAACATGTGCAACCAAGCGGGTTTACATATGAGCCACCTTGCAGTACACAAATCAGCCACTAAGTACGGAACACGTAAGCCCCCACGCAATTAACATATAAGTCACCACGCAGGGAACACGAAAGCCACAATGCAGAGAACACATGAACCGACACGCAGGGAACACGTGAGAAACAATGCAGGGAACACGGGATCCACCAAGCGAGTAAGACATGAGCCGGGACGCAGGGAATACTAGAGCAACCACGTAGGGATCACCTGAGCCACCATGCAGGAAACATATAAACCACCACACAGGGAACACGCGAGCCACCACACAGGGAACAAGTGAGCCACCACGCACTTGAGACATCAGCCAAAATGCAGGAAGCACAAAAGCTTCCACGCACGGAACAAATGAGCCACAACACACGGAACACATGAGCCAAAACGCAGGGAACATGTAAGCTACCAAGCAGAGAAATCGTGATCCTCCACGCAGGGAACACATGAGCTACCTTGCAGGGAAAACATGAGCCACCACGTAGGGAAGACATGAGCTACCATGCAGGGAACACATGAGCAACAAACCATGGAATACGTGAGCCACTACGCAGGAATCACATGAGGCACCATGAAGGGAACGCCTAAGGTACAACGTAGGGAATACTTCAGCCACCACGGAGGGAACATATAAGACACCACGCAGGGAACACGTGTGCCATCACGCTGGTAACACATGAGCCATCACGCATGGAACACATTAGCCCCTACGCAGGGAACACAACAGCCGCCATGCAGGGAACACTTGAACCTCCACATACGGAAAACGTGAACCACCATGCAGGTAACACATGAGCCATCACACAGGGAACACATGAGCTACCAAGCAGGGAACAAGTGGGCCATTAGCCAGGTAACAAATGGACTACCAAGCCAGGAACAAAAAAGCCACAAACCATGGAACACGTAAGCCACCACGCATGAATCATTTGAGGTATCATGAAAGGAACACGTAAGATACCACGTAGGGAAGACGTGAGCCACCATGGAATGAACATATAAACCACCATGCAGGGAACACGCAAGCCAACACGCAGGTAACGCATGAACCACCATATAAGGAACACGTGAATCACCACGTAGGTAAGACATAAGCCAGCATGCAGGGAACACAAGAGCCACCATGCACGGTACATATAAGCCAACACGCAGGGAACAACTGAGCCACCACGTAGGGAACAACTGAGCCACCACGTAGGGAACAAGTGAGCCACCATACAAGGATCTTATGAACCTACACGCAGGGAACACTTTAGCCAGCACGCAGGAAACACGTGAGCAACGACGCAGTGATACATATATATAAGCTGTAATGCAAGGAACACATAAGCCACCTCTCAGGGAACACATGAGCCAACATGCAAGGAACACGTGAGACACCATGCAGGGAACACCTGAGCCACCACGGAAGGAAGACGTGAGCCACCACGCAGGAATCACATGACCTACCATGAAGGAAACACGTGAGCTAACATGACGGGAACACGGTAGCCACCAAGTAGGGAACACATAAGCCACCACGAAGGGAACACATAAGCCACCACGAAGGGAACACATAAGCCACCACGAAGGGAACACGTGTGCCACCACGCAGGTAACAAGTGCGCAACCACGCCGGTTTACACAAGAGCCACCATACAGGAAACACATGAACCTCCACGCAGGAACACATGAGCCACCACGCAGGGAAAACATGTGCAACCACGCGGGTTTACACATGAGCCACCTTGCAGTACACAAATGAGCCATTAGGTAGGGAACACGTAAGCCCCCACGCAATTAACATATAAGCCACCACGCAGGGAACACGAAAGCCACAATGCATAGAACACATGAACCGACACGCAGGGAACACTTGAGAAACAATGCAGGGAACACGGGATCCACCAAGCAAGTAAGACGCAGGGAATACTAGAGCAACCACGTAGGGATCACTTGAGCCACCATGCAGGAAACATATAAACCACCACACAGGGAACCCGCGAGCCACCACACAGGGAACAAGTGAGCCACCACGCACTTAAGACATCAGCCAAAATGCAGAAAACACAAAAGCCACCATGCAGGGAACAAATGAGCCACCACACAGGGAACATGCGAGCCAAAATGAAGGGAACATGTGAGCACCAAGCAGAGAAATCGTGATCCTCCACGCAGGAAACACATGAACTACCTTGTAGGGAAAGCGTGAGCCACCACGTAAGGAAGACATGAGCTACCATGCAGGGAACACATGAGCAACAAACCACTGAATACGTGAGCCACTACGCAGGAATCACATGAGGTACCATGAAGGGAACATGTAAGGTACCACGTAGGGAAGCCTTCAGCCACCACGGAGGGAACATATAAGCAACCACGCAAGGAACACGCAAGCCAACACGCAGGTAACGCATGAGCCACCATATAAGGAACATGTGAATCACCACGTAGGTAAGACATAAGCCAGCATGCAGGGAACACATGAGCCACCATACACGGAACATGTAAGCCACCACACAGGGAACACCTGAGCCACCACGTAGGGAACAAGAGAGCCACCATGAAAGGATCTCATGAACCACCACGTAGGGAACACTAGCCAGCACGCAGGAAACATGTGAGCAAGGGCACAGTGATACATATATATATATAAGTTGTCATGCAAGGAACACATAAGCCACCTCTCGGGGAACACATGAGCCAACACGCAAGGAACACGTGAGCCACCATGCAGGGAACACGTGAGCCACCATGGAGTTAACACTTGTGCCACCACGCAAGGAATATAAGAGCCATCATGCAGGGATCAAGTTAGCGAAGATGCAGGAACACATGAACCCCCACACAGGGAACACGTGAGCCACTACTCAGGGAACGCGTGAGCCAAAACGCAAGTAACACATAAGCCACCACGCAGAGAACAATACTCACCACGCAGGAAACTAGTAAGACACCACGAAGAGACCACGTGAGTCATAACGCAGGGATGAAGTGAGCTACCATGCAGAGAAAACGTGAGCCACCTTGCAGGGAACATATAAGCTACCTGGCAAGGAACACATGAGACACCAAACTGGGAACACGTGAGCCATCAGGTAGGGAAGACTTGAGCTACCATGCAGGAAACACGGATACCACAACGCACGGAACTTATGAGTCATCACGCAGGTAACACGTGACCCACCACGCAAGGTACATGTGAGACACCTTGTAAGAAACGCATGAGCTACCACCCAGGGAACACGTGTGACACCATGCAGGGAAAACGTGAGCAACCACGCAGGGAACACCTAAGCCACCTTGCAGGGAATATATGAACCACCACGCAGGGAACACGTGAGCCACGACGCAAAGAAAGACGTGAGCCAACACGCAGGGAACACGTGTGCCACCACGCAGGGAACACGTGAGACACCATGCAAGGAACACTTGAGCCACCACGGAAGGACGACGTGAGCCACCACGCAGGAATCACATGAGCTACCATGAAGGGAACACGTGAGCTGACACGACGGGAACACGTTAGCCACAATGTAGGGAACACATAAGCCACCACGAAGGGAACACGTGTGCCACCACACAGGTAACAAGTGTGAAACCACGCCGGTTTACACAAGAGCCACTATACAGTGAACACATGAGCCTCCACGCAGGGAAAACATGTGCAACCACGCGGGTTTACACATGAGCCGCCTTGCAGTGGACAAATGAGCCACTGAGTAGGGAACACGTAAGCCCCCACGCAATAAACACGTAAGTCACCACGCAGGGAACACGAGAGCCACAATGCAGAGAACACATGAACCGACACGCAGGGAACACGTGAGAAACAATGCAGGGAACACGGGATCCACCA
>JAUUDW010203758.1:0-14389 GCA_032361385.1 Panulirus guttatus | reverse complement strand
GTTTATTGTTGAGAAATTCTCTCTCTCTCTCTCTCTGTGTCTCTCTCTCTCTCTCTCTCTCTCTCTCTCTCAATTTATTTATAATATTATACTTGATCGTTGTTTCCTGCGTCAGCGAGGTAGCGCAAGGAAACAGACGAAGAAAGACCCATCCACTCATGTACACACATATACATACATGCACATATATGCACAATACATACATATACTTACCAACTTATACATATATACATACACATGCTTATACACATATAAACATGTACATATTCATCGTTGCTCGACTCCATCCATTCCTGGCGCCACCACGCCCCACTGGAAACAGCATCGCCACCCGTGTCATTAAGGTAGTGCCAGGAAACAGACGAAAAAAGGCCACATTTGCTCATACTCAGTCTCTAGTTGTCATATGTAATGCACCGAAACCACAGCTCCCTATCCACATTCAGGCCCCCATAGACCTTTCCAGGGTTTACCCCAGATGTTTCACATGCCCTGGTTCAGTCCATTGACAGCATGTCGACCCCAGTATACCACATTGTTTATACTTTTAATCTTCAAAATTTTGGGAAACGGGTAGCAAATCTACTTTAGGGAATTAGGCATCCATGCTCATTTGCTAGCCTTAAGGGTTAGGGCTAGGGACCCCTGTTCATCTGAATATTCCCAACAAAAGGTGAATGAAACCCTATGATGTTGCAATTAAATGTATGTCCCTGATCCACCTTCTTGGGAATAATGATGATAGATACATGCAGTGTTATGTCAGGCTTACATCATCTTAGAACTTTAGCAGGCACAGCTGAGGATTTAGGTTAGGTTTACGTAAGTAGCATTCATGTTATGCATAATGTTTCTCCCTAAATTTTACATTTTTTCTCTCTCAATCACCAGATTTGATATGTGGGGGATATAATATTCGAACTCCTCGTGTGAGCCCTGTTGGATCTAACGTAGTGTTCTTGCGCTCAAAGGTTGGAGGACCTCATGCCAAGACTTCTCAGCTTTGCCTCATCTCCTGGCCCATCAAGGAAGTATGATCTTTGTGAAGAATTGTGTATGATTCGTTGGTGTAACTTAGAACTGAAGCAAACGTAATTTATCCTGTATTTTTCTTTTTCATTGAGATTCATTGGTGTTACTTAGAACTGAAGCTTGACCTGAGTTTTTTTGTAATCATTGCCTCTCAGTGGTGTACACCAGAGTGATCCAACTATGGTCCACTGGGCCGCAAGTGGCCCGCGGCTTGATTTTTTGTGGCCCGCAAGCTCTCATATTGTAACATGGATTTATTGAATTTTAGTGTCGAAGAAGTTGGACCACCCTGTGCTAAGCCTTGTCTTAAAAAAATGGATATATTACAATTATACATAATTTTAATTTAATTTGTGGCCCTCAACTTAGAAATTTAGTGCTGAAGTGGACCATAGTGTCGAAGATGTTGGACCACCCTGGTGTAACACCAAATTTTCTCCTCCCAGTTTAACCCTTTAACCATGGAATGAATTTCCAGCTGCATTTTCTTTAATACTTTCTAATCAAGGGAAAGCTAAAAAGTTTCCATTTTTACTACTTTTTGATCAAGGCAAAACCAAAATGTTTCCGTAGTGGACATTAAAATATCTTAGAAACAACATTGGATAGCTATAGGGAAAAGGAAAGATGAAAATTAAAAGAAGGTATTTATGGGTAACACCTGGATGTTGGCATTAACTTCCTCAGGCACAACAGATGTTTTGCTTCTTACGCTCATAATGATTAACAAAGTGTGGAGGGCACAAAATGAGTTAAATAACTGGATTTAAAGGGACACTAAGCTGCACTCATAAGCACACATCAAAAACATCATATGATATCATTATGTATTGTTGTATATGCTTTTTAATACAAATCAAACTTTCCTAATGATGAGTAAAGTGTAAAGGATATTGAAAAAATTTAAAGCAATAGATTTAAGTTGACACTAAGCAGCTCCTTGTTGGCAGCTTGTAAACACTCATCAAAACAAATTATGTTATCGTTATTTATTTTTGTATTTTTTGTTTATCTTGAATTATCCCTCAGGTAGGGAAGAAAGAAGCCTACCTCTTTATTCCTTTTGTGTCGTAAGTGGCAACTAAAGGGGGCAGGAGCAAGAAACCCCCCCCCTCTTCTTTTATTTCATTTTGTAAGAGAAGGAACAGAAGGAGCCAAGAAGTGAGTGCTCATCTCCCACTGAAGGTTCAGACTGGGGTGTGTGGATGTAACTAAGATGAGGAAAGAAACCTGGATATTCTAACTCTGAGTGAAAGAGAGCTCAAAGGTAAAGAGTAAGAAGGGTTTGGAAATGTCTTAGGAGTAAAGTCAGGGGTTGGTAAGAGGATGAAAGTTAATGAAGGAGTAGTACTACTCCAAAAGCAGGAGTTCTAGGAGTGCGTGAAAGTGTAAGACAGTAAATTCTTGATTGATGTGGATAAAAATTAAAGTTGATGGAGAGAGAGATGGGTTATTGATTATTAGTGCTTATGCGCTTGGCCATGAGAAGAAAGATAATGAGAGGCAAGTGTTTTGGGAGCAGCTTAATGAGCTTGTAAGCAGTTTTGAAGTTAGAGACTGAGTGATGTGATGATTTATATACAAAGGTGAGTAATGTGGTAGTTGAGGGTGTAATTGGGGGGCATTGTGTATTCAGTTTTATGAATGAAAATGGTGAAGAGCTTGTGGCTTTTTTCCTGGAAAAGGACTGGTGATTGGGAATACCTGGTTTAAAAAGAGGAAGATATGCAAGTATGTGTATGTAAGTAGGAAAGATGGTCAGCTGGCATAATTGGAGTACATATTAATTTATAGTCATGTAAAAGAGAGACTTTTGGGTGTAAATGAGCTGGGAGGGGCTGCAGGTGGGATGTCTGGTCACTGTCTTGTGGAGGCGAGGGTAAAGATTTGTAGAGATTTTATGAAAAGAGGAAACAGTGTCGGTAAGAAGAGAGTGGTGAGGGTAAGTAAGCTTTGAAAAGAGACTTGTGTGAAGAAATATCAGGATAGATTGAGTGTAGAATGGTAAATGGTAAGAGTAAATGAAGCAAGGTGAGTGGGTGAGGAATGGGAGGTATTCAGGGAAGCTGTGCTGACATGTGCAAGAGATGCATGTAGCATGTGAAAGGTGGGAGATGGGCAGATTAGAAAGGATAGTAAGTGGTGGGATGGTGAAGGAAAGTTGCTAGTGGAAGCGAGTAGAGAGGCATTTGGGCGGTACTTTCATGGAAGGAGTGCAAGTGATTAGGGATGTATGTACAATAGAAAATGGCAGGAGGTTGAGAGGAAGGTGCATGTGTTGAAAAAGAGGGCAAATGAGAGTTGGGGTGAGTGATTATCAGTAAACTTTGAGGAGAATAAGATGTTTTGGAAGGAGGTAAATGATTTGCAAAAAAACAAGAGATCATATAGGAACATTGGTGAAGGGGACAAAAGGGGAAGTGGTAACAGGTTGTGATGAAGTTAAGAGGAGATGGAGTGAGTATTTTGAAGTGTGTTTAGGTTGGGGTGGAATGCATAGTGAAAGAGTTACGGAGAGTGGTATGGTAAAGAGACAAGATGTGGTGAAAGCCTTGTGTTAGGTGAAATGTGACAAGGCAGGTGGAGTGGATGATATTGCAGTTCATTTTCTTGAGAAAGGGGGTGATTGTGTAGTTGTTGTGTAGTTGGTTGGTAGGTAAGGATTTTCAGAGTATTTATGGATCATGTTGAGGTGCTTAAGGATTAGTGGAATGTATGTATAGTGAACCTGATGGAATTTAATGAAGGTAGATTTAAGCATATAAGTTAAGGAACAAGGAAGAAAACAGTAGTAGTACTATATAAAGGCCCAACAAATTCAATAAATTTACATGTTATCATAAATAAGAAATAGTATTTGAGAGAGCATATTGGGAAGATAACATTATCAGGTCAAGTGATGAGTTGAGAGAATTTTCACTACAAAAGATAGACATATTGATGAAAATTTTTCATGTGTATATATGCAAAATAAATAAAGATAAAAGTAAATTAAAGAGTTTTCAGAAGCACTTCAAGAGCAGAATCAAATGGATGGAACCTGTGAATTACCATGAAAGGAAGTAGAAATTGCAACTTTATATCCCAGAAAGGAGAATAGAAAGATATATTGTAATGTATGTGGAGCAACAAATTCAAGATATAAAAGAAAATTTGTTCACCTGAAAGTTTCTCAACAAGAAAGCTACAGGGTTATTAAGTAATGAAAGAATACCATGGTACATACCAAAAGTTAATCTGAGAGAAATATAAGACAGCCTTACCAGGAAACTAGAATAGCTATCCAGTCTACTTTCTGAAGAAATTAGAAACATGCATGGAACTACAAGAGAAACATTTAAAAGAATACTTGACATGTGGTTGAAATGAATCTCAGATGACCAAGAGCAGATGTTTATGTAATGCAGGTGGTCTCTTCAAGATGTGCAGAGTGCTTTGCACTAGTCCTGCTTTGATTGCTAAATCTCGTAGGTACTTGCAAGTAGGTAGGTAGGTCCTCTTTCTCCTCTTCCACATATCAGCAGCTTATAACAACGTGTACCTTTTATTTTCACTTTATGGTAATTCATCACTTGTAGGTAGTTTTTAAGAATTTCTATATATGCAGCCTGGTGAGCAGGTGGTCAGCTGGAGAAGGCATGGCAAGGCTTCCATGCCTTTCTTTCCTTATTCATATTTCTGTCTAACTTTTGTGATGTTTAAAGTACACATTGTAAAATAAGAAACAAGTTAAAGAAAAACTTTTCAAAGTGTAAGATGATATAGGTATAGCAGTTTCAAAAAGTGATATTAGTTTTCCTCATATCTTTTTAGGAGCGGGTAATTGTGGATGTTGTTCACAGAGAAATAGAGATTGAAGGAGGTTGCAAGTTCAAGGGAATCTATGGCTATTCTGGACTTCCTCAAAGATGTTGGTTGAATGACAGTCAAAGGATTGTGTTTTCCACTATTAAGTTTGATAACATAGTATCATATGTTGTCAATGTTGGTAAGTTCTAATATTCAGCGTGCCTCTTCTTCACTTACTGACTATAAACACAGTCTGATTTTGAAAACAGACTTTATTTGCAGTGTTTCTTCACCCCTTTGCCCACCCTATGACTCTCTTGTGCTTCCATTTTTTCCATTCAAACTTACACCACAATTAACCTGTCCCAACACCGTGCTAGATATGATAACCTTTCTTTTATTCACATTTACTCTCAACTTCCTCCTTTCATATGCATGTATATATACCCCCCTAGGGTAGGGGGGGAAAAATCCTACCTCCATATTCCCAGTGTGGTATAGAAAGTGAGTAAAGGGGCAGGAGCCGGAGGGCTAAAAACCCATTTCTTGTATTTCAGTTTCTAAAAGAGGGAGCAGAAGTATAATCTTTTTCCTTTTCATAAGTCTTAAACATAGAAGGTTTGATATGCTGCAAGTGAAGGTTTGATTTAAAGTAAAGTTTGTATTATCATTTCATCATCTCATCTGATGTCATACAGTATAATGTTGTTGTTTACTGAAATAGGATTGCTTTGATAGCTGAAACATATGGTAAATTTTTTTTAGCACTACATACGTTGAATGAATATCTTATATAATGATTATGTCTTTTCCTTAGAGTCTGGTAAAATCATGGAGTTGTCTAACTTGGGAAGTCATCAAGTCCTTGACGTGCATGACAACTGGGTTTTGTTGGATATGTCATACGTCTGCCAGCCCAGTCTGATCATGCTTGGATATGTTCCTGAGCAGGGCCAAGAAATCAAGTTCAAACCAAAGAAGGTATGACTTTTTCAGAGTCAGTTTTCAGCAAGTAAAGTTAATTTTATGTTTACTGCTGGAAAAATCTTAGTAATATATAACGCATACCTTTCTTTAGGCTGAATTTCTTCCTTTAACCATACTTAGCTGCATCTTGTTCAGTCTTTATATCTGTTTCACCACATTCTGATATTATCTAGTGTCAGATTTTCTTCTTTTCCCACTTTAGTCAAGTAGCATCAAGCCAGGTAAACAATGGCTTCATTTACTGGCTTCCTTTACACAAATCCTGTCTGTAGCTGTCAGTTTTAATGCACAGAAACTAGACTCATCTCACTGCAGCTTCTTAGATATCTTGACAATCTAATCTTTGTACTCTTAATTGTATAAAGCAAATACGTTCCTAAGATTGTCT
The DNA here is from genome assembly GCA_032361385.1 of Panulirus guttatus. NCBI lineage: Eukaryota > Metazoa > Arthropoda > Malacostraca > Decapoda > Palinuridae > Panulirus > Panulirus guttatus. The sequence goes on along the minus strand of JAUUDW010203758.1, from coordinate 8,193 downwards.
GCTATTTCCTGTCATCTTGAGAGTAGAATGGAATTGTAGATATAAGGGAGAAAGACTGGAAGAGGTGACAGAATTTAAGTACTTGGGAGCTGTCTTTGGTAAGTTTGTTGATATGGAAGGAGAGATAAAGGAGAGAGCAGCACAGGATAGAAGAGTCATTGGGTCCCTTAATAGAATAATGAAGGGAAGAGGTGTAAGTATGTAAGTGAAGAAAGGATTAAGGGACAGCATAGTCCTCTTGACCCTGACATATGCAGCCGAAACTTGGACATGGAATGAGTCACAGAGGTTAAGAATCTAGGCTGTGGAAATGAGTTATTTGAGAGGATAATGTGTTATGACGAGGTCAAATTAAGAGAGTAATGAAGGATTGCTTGAAAGATCTGATATGACAGGGAATGCAAAGGGAATGAATTGTGGAGTGGTAGAATGGGTGAAACATGATACTTTAAGGTGGTTTAGGCATGTGGAAAGAATGTAAGATGGGGAGTTTGCAAGGAGAATGTATGATAGTATGATTAAAAGGATTGGTGTGAGAGGAAGACCACCCGTGACATTGGGAAATAGAGTGAAAGAGTACTGGAGGGAGAGAAGTGGTGGAAGATTGCGGGGAATGATGTATGCAAGGGAGGCATGTAAGGACAGGGATAAATGGAGACTCTTTTCCTGTGGTCACCCCCTTGATGAAAGTTCCTGTAGGGAACTGGCATCAAAGATATAGATAGATAGATGAATTACATGCAGGGCTTTCCTTATACCATTCAGATATGTACATTTTCTTTTGATTCCCAGTAGGAAGGTTGTTGATTAGGTACCGATCTGAACCTTTTCATGCAAAAACTTGTTTTGCACATGAATTACGGGCAGGGCTTTCCTTATACCCTTTCCAGCCTTCCACAGTTTTGTTATATTTCTGTTAAGACCCACTAGCTAATAGATTCACATCTGGTATCAAGAGAAGAATGACGAACCCTTGAGTTTGGCAAAAAAATCGGCACAATTTATAAGTCTATAGCCTGCACGGAGGATTTTGCTGGATTGACAGGTCACGGCTCTTCGTGGTATCTCAGGAGTTTCCAGTAACTTCTTTGCTCAGTGGGAATTTGTGAATAACATACCACACCCAGATCCCAAATACTCTGACATTCCCATCTCTGTCATCTATTATGGCCCGACACATCGAGATCAAGGTACTGGTGACATTGTGGCAAGTGATATGTTTAAACTGCTTTGTTTCATAATTCATAGAATACATTTGATAAATAAAGTTTCATATATGGCTTGTTTACAGGTACAGCAAAACGTCCATTGATTTGCTGGCCCCATGGAGGCCCTCATACCACTTTCACGAATGTGTACTCTATGGCAGCAACATTTTTTGTGAAGCTTGGCTATTCAATTGTCTTTCCTAACTACCGTGGTTCTCTTGGCTTTGGAGAAGATGGCGTAAATGCTTTACCAGGCTACTGTGGTGTTATTGACGTGTCTGATGTTCACCAGGCAACAATATCATGTTTACAAAGGTTAGTTTTAGCCTTTGAAGAATGAGGAAAATGTAGAAGAGAGCTTAGACTATCATAATAATGTTTATCCTCATTCTATATGTGCATTCCATGTCTGTTTGTATGGCCCTTTCTGTAATTTTTGATCACTTATAGTTGCTGCATTGATACCGCCCATTCTTTAATTGAGTTACCACCTTTTCATCATGGCACTTAAATCTTGATTTCCCACAGTAGGTGACCTTTTGCCTCATTCCAAGGACAGTAACAGCATAAGCAGCCTTATATCACCATACTGTGAGAGTCTTAACTTATTCATAAATGTAATTTTCAGCGTGAGTGAGTGAGTAGGCCAGTATAGCCGATACTATCTATTACAATGGTCAGTACCCCTTGGTTACCATTGACTGCAAGATTGGCCCCTTTCCTCATCTGCTTGCTACTCCATTAAATCTCTCAGGCTTAGCCAATACACCTTTGGTTTTAAAGCAATGCAACAAAACTTGTTGACTCCAAAACTGTCCGGTGTGAGGTTCAAAGCTTTTAAGATGTGCTTGATATCATTCTTCATTAGCCATAGAATTTATGGCTGAGATGAAGAAACAGGTTGATGACCTCTGTATTAAACCTTGAGTTGGCACAAAAAAAAAAAAATCATAGCTGTAAAAGTTTATATTAACACCTGGAGTTACCACTTCCATGGTTCCATTCAGTGCTATTGCCTCCTCCAGGTGAAACACTACTTCCTCCAAATTTTCTCCATTCAAACTCACATCCCAACTAACCTTACCCTCAGACTGGCTAAAAACCTTGCTTTTTTTCACATTTAGTATTAACTTCCTTTCCGACTACAAAGCTGAGACACCAGCATCTGCAGTTTCGCACCTGAATCTGCCACCACTGCTGTCTCATCAGCAAACAACAACTGACACACTTCCCGGGTCCTTTCAGTTCCTACAGACTGCATACTCGTCCATCTCTCCAAGACCTTTGCATTTACCTTTTTCACCTCCTCATCCATAAACAAATTAAACAGCCATGGTGACATCACACACCCCTGTCACAGTGCATCATTTACTAGGAAACCCTCACTCTCCTCTCTACCTACTTGTACACACTATCTGCCCACACCATATATTATTATATGTCTTTTCTTTTCCTTCATACTTGTTTGCTGTTTCCTGCATTAACAAGGTAATGCTAGAAATAGACTAAGGAATAGCCTCATTCACTCATGTATTGTATGAATGGTTCTACATTATCTTTATCATATGATCCTCTTTGTGTATTCCCTGCTGTTTAGACCTTGTAGTGTTACGCAAACTTTTAGGCTTACTGCACTGAGTATGATTTTCGTTTTATACGTGCTTTTAGGCTTTATGCACTCATTGTGATTTGTTAGACATGCTGCTGTACATACACTGCATTACATATGACGCATTATGTACAAATATCATGGGAGTGGTGGAGATGAAACTCGCAAACAAACTTAACTAACTTGATCTGTCAAGAGGGATATGCAGTAGCATGAAAGGAGGGGAAGAATTAGCCCTCCTCATGAGGGATACCATTAGATTTCAGGAAATATTCGACAGTATGTAATGGAGAAGATTGATATGGGTAGGAAGTATACAATGATACATTTAGTTTACAGTCCTTCAAACACAAAACAGGTGTGTATAGAGAAAGAAGGAAATGACAAAGCACTCCCTCCTTGGAGATGGTACACTAATAATAATGGGGATTTCAATTACAGAGAGACTGGGAGAATTTAGATTAAAATTGAAGATGCTGAGTCATGAAGACAGATTCCATGAAATTTTATAGAACTTCCTGCATCAACATATCACAGAGCACTTCAGGACTGGGGGAGAGGATATGCCATTTCTGCCTGACATTATCTGTACACACTGCAGCATGGAAATAGAATGTATGAAGTATGATGCTTATAATTGAAAAAGTGATCATTTAGTGTTTTTTTAATACGTGGTGGAGGATGCAAGAGGGAGTTCAAAGTGGGCACAGGAACCAAAGAGGAAGTACAGTTATGGCAACAATGTGGAATGCTTAAAGTTCTTTAAGAGTATTGATTGGATGAGGGAGATCTGTGATAAGACAATGGACTGGTGGCACAGAAAGTTCTTTGAAAACTACAGTGATAGGGTCAGAACATGGGTCTTTCTGATCGCTAATAAAGGAGGAGGATCAGAATGGAAAGAAATATAGTTCAGCAAGAAATGTTATAAAGTGAGAGAGCTCTGGGATGTACCATGGATGAGATATAAAGGACACTGCATCCAGCCAGTATATGAAAGATATAAGAAAGCAAGGAATGAGTACTGCAAAGGAAGGAGAGAGGAGCAGATTTTGAAAAAAGTGTTGTTGAAAAACCAAAAGCCAATCCACAACTTGTACGAGTTCATTATGAACATATTTGTACCTTCAATGAAAGGGCAACTAATCAGGCTAAGAGACTTACTTGGAGAGAAGAATTTGTGGGGATGACAAGAAAACATGGAACTGAATGATAATTCAAAAGTGTTTTCACTGTAGAAGACTTTAATGCATCAGGCCATTACTTTCAGAAATTGATGGTTTCATTCTAAACAGCGAAGCCATGGCAAAGATTTTAGATAAATTTTTTACATCTTTATGTAGTTTAATTGTACTACTCATGTTCTGCATCCAGCTCCATTGCTAAGAGGGGAAAACATTTTGCAACATATTGAAATAACAGATGAAGATACACTGTTAGTGCGAAGTGGAATGAGAGTAAATAAAATATGCTCAGATAAGTTTTTTTGAGGACGCTGAAAGAGGCAAAAAAATGAGATAATTAAACTCATGGCTGCTTTTTTCAATTACTTGCTACAGGATATGCACCAGCAGAATGGAAATTTGCCAATTTAACACTGTTATTCAAAAAAGGTAATACATCACTGCACAGAGAACTCCAGTGCAGCTTCTTAGTCCTCAGTGTTAAATTCTGTCACCTCTTCCTGTCTTTCAACATGTTGATTAAAGGAAAGCAGTTGATGTTATCTTTTTAGATTTTCACAAAGCATTCAATAAGATTCCACATCATTGATTACTAACAAAAGTTAAGTCACTTGGTATAGATGGGGATATACCTCATTGGTTAGGAAATTAGCTGACTGGCCATAAATACATAGTAGTGATTAATGGTAAAGCGTAAAGCCTCTGGATGGTTAGTCTTGGGACCAGTTCTTGTTCACATATATTTAATAAATGATAATGATAATGGGCTACATTGTAAGATTTCTAAATTCACAGACGATACTAAATCGGGAAATAAATGTACGGCAGAAACGGAGCATCTTCAGGTGGGAAATGAATTATTTTAATATTGATAAATGAAAAGTTCTACATAATGTTAGTAAAAATGAAAAGGCAAGTTAAGTTATAAAGTCTGTTAAGCTTCAAGGTAAATTAGGAAAAGGACTTGGGTTTGATTATCTCTGGTGACCTGAAGCCAAGTAAGCAGTGCACAGAAGCAGTTAAAAAGGCAAACAAAATTCTTGGATTTGTTAGCAGGGTTTTCAGATGTAAGTCCCAGGAAATTATCATCACTCTTAAGAAATCACTAGTGTGTTCCCATCCTTAAATTTTGTGTTTTGTTTTGGTCACCCAACTTGAGGTAGGACGTAGACAGAACTGAGAGAGCACAGAGATGAGCTATGATGATGATTCCAAGCCTGAGATACAAATTCTTTTTGAGGAGAATAAACAAATTAAGTTTATTTAGTTTAAAAAAAGTGGAGGTTAAGGGTTGATACATTACAGGTCATCAGAATCATTAAAGGCTTCAATCTAATGAGCTACCTATGGATAGACTCGTTTTACATCATTTACATTAAAGGTTATAAACTTGTGGGTAAACAGTTTACCTAGAATGAGCCAAAGTACTTTTTCTTCAAGTAGATGGTTAATGTAAAGTAGTTGAAAGCAGTACCATAGATACATTTAAGCATAGACATGATATATATTTTGTTTCAAATCCACAACTGACATTATTTGTACCTGTTTAGCTATACAATAAGTTTAATGCACAGCTGAAAAAAAATCTGTACATCTTTCTACCCCTACCACAATAATCCATGAGTTTCTGCTCTCTTTCACTATCATGTACAGCCAGTCTAGGAGTCAGTGGTCTTTTGCTGTTTGATTTTAGTTTTATTCCATTATGCTCATAGCACTTCAAGGAATCTGATTATTGTATTATATTAAGTTCACTGTTATACTCTTGCTCTCTTATGGAGACTGGTATGTAAATGATATCTTATTTGCTTCAGTGTGTGTGTTTTTCTGTCTTTGCTTTCCTGTAAGAGATAAGAATTTTTTTCCAACCTTAGAACATTAACTGAATGGGACCAAGGATTTCCTTCATTACTGTTTCTGCTGGCAACAGGTTTGCTGATGTTTTGGATGAGTCACGTGTGTTCTTGTTTGGTGGGTCACATGGAGGGTTCCTGGTAACTCATCTGGCAGCAAAATATCCAGTAAGTACAAGTTTGTTTTTTACAGGTACTTCTGCCACCACTGTTGACTGCTTATTAAAAATAAGATATAAACACATGATTGTAGATAAAAGTTTGCCTTGTAGGAAAAATCCAGTAGCAGGTAGCTTAAATTGATTTTTGCCATCACTGCCTGATTGATGCCAGAAGGGCTTTCCCTTCAGCAAGCAGCATCGCATCTATAGTGTATTTACATATGCCAGTTGACATAGTTTATTATTCAGTAGCCTTCTGTGTGCAGTTTGTAGAGTTAATTAATCCTTTAATGACTGCCACTTTACAAGTATCGGTGCTGGTAATGGTACTGCAAATATACAGTACTTAAGCAATTTTTCCTCTCCCACCCTCATTTGAATTAGAAGGTGGACCATATGGATATTTAAAGATGTCTGATATGACAAGTAAGTTTGATTACCATCAGAAAAGATTATGTAGGCTGTCCATTACTAATACACCACGATTGCAGAAAGACAAACATTAGTGCCCCAAAGGAATGTTTTGGTACACCTCATTGAACTCTGGGTCTTTATTAGTAATGAATATAAAATGTATACAGTATATACATAAATTGACAGTACATATGTAGTAATAGTAATGATAGTGTAATTGTGATAGTGAAATGGTTCAGCATAATGACAGTTGTTTATTAATATGTGTGATAAAGCATATGCAATGCAATTTTTTCTGTTTAATTCACTGTATCATGTGACAGATAGTCTCCGCCAGTGTTGCTTGTGAAGCATTTTTGGAAAGAGTAAAGGGGACAAATTTGTGAATAATTAACATGACCAGATGTAAGGGAAGGGTAGTGGAAGGGAGCGAAGAAAAGTATAAATTTAATCTGTAGGCAAGCCATAATGTCAGCCCACTTAACAAACCAACTTTAAAACATCCTCTCAAATAACTTATTTCCACATTCTAGATTCCATGGCCATGATTTGGCTGCATAGGTCAGTGTCAGGAGGACTGTGCTGTCCCTTACTCCTTTCTTCACTCCCATATTTACACTTCTACCCTTCGTTATTCTGTTAAGGGACCCAATGACTCTTCTACCCTGTACTGCTCTTTCCCTTATCTCCTTTCAATTCACCAAACAGCCAAGATTGCTCCAAAATACTAGAGTTATGTCACTTCTTCCAGTCTTTCTACCCCCATATCTGTAACTCACTTTCTCATTCTCTTGGGTTATGCAAAATCTATACTTTCACTATAATTCCTTTCAAACTTTACTTTACTTTTACTTGCATTTACTTTCAGTTGCCTACACTTATACACACCATAAAACACTCATACAGCCTTCTGAAACTCCTCTTCAATCTCAGCAAACAACACAGTATCATCTGCTAAAAGGCTTGCCACTCGCCACCATTCCTCACCACACATGCCATTTTTCCACCCCATTACCTTAGGTCTGCTTTCATCTCTCTTATCACTTCATGTATATGTTATAAGCTATGGTGACATCACACAGCCCTGCCTAACATCCACATGTATACTGAAACTTTTACTCAACTCTCCTTCCACTCTTACAGATATATTTGGTACTCTCAGAAGACTTTCTCACCATCCATCAGTTGTCTACCTCTCCCATATATCCTAAACACATCCCTTAAAGCGTTCCACTTGACTCTGCCATACACTTTCTCTAGATCCATAAAAGCTGCATGCAGTTTCTTACCGTTTGCTAGATACTTTTCCAGAGTCTTTCTCACAACAAAAATCTAATTCACTTATCCCCTACCTCTCCAGAAACCACCCGTGCTCCTCACTTATCCTGCATACAGTCACTTACATTACTCAGTCAACACTCTTGCATACACTTTTCCTGTTATACTTAACAGATTTATTCTCCAATAATTACTGCATACTGTACATCCTTAACACCTTTTCCTTGAGTAAAGGAACAATACCATATTTCACGGTACATAAGTCAATTTTTGAAGGCTATTTTTGGACCCTATAACTTGGGGGGGTTGACTTATACACAGTGTCAACACTTAGTGCACCGTAAATTAGCTGTTCCAATAGCCATACTTGGCATTACTGCATCACAAACACAAGCACCCCCAGAAGGTACTACACCTCTCAGTTTTGGTACTACAGACTGAGTTCTTTATGAAACTAGCAATTTTCACTGCCAGTTTTAAGTTTTG
>JAUUDW010203647.1:0-14393 GCA_032361385.1 Panulirus guttatus | reverse complement strand
TAATTGCTCCTAGCCTACCTAGTCTCTGATTTTACCATTGCCTTGATTTGCGTTAGATGATCACTAAACTGTGTTTCCCCCGTTTTACCTTGTTGTACAAGCCCTTCTTCTGCCCTATAAGGTGATCTATTCTCTTATTGAGCCATTTTGGTTCATTATTGTTAGTCCTCTATTGCATATAAGGAATGTTCAGTTCTTGTCCCCTTTTCATTGTTACCTGGAACCTTTCTACGGAAACTTCCACACTATTAATGGTCTCCTCTGCCTCACACACACTTGACCTGACAGTACCGCTAAGCTGATCTGAGTCACCTGACTGAGCTGATCCCACACCATCTGATCTCACCCTACCTTCATATCTGTAGAAGAAGGAACGTGAACCAACATTGCGGCGTAGGGTAGAGTGGGCAGGTCAAGTTTTGAAGTTAGCCCAAGGAGAGTTAAGTCGGACCGCTTTTCACTTAACTCTGTCAAGTAAGGTTGCAGATTTGAAAGGAATATTCCATATAAGGACGGATTAATCCTTTGTATAAACGGAGCAGCTGCTCAGAAAATATTGACATCTAAACAGGAATCCCAGTTTCTTAAAGGCAGATTTAGCTACTTCCTTAGTGTGGAGTTTCCAAGCTATATTTCCAAGTATATTCATCGAATCAAGAGGTAGAATTACAGAATAGTCGAAGGACAGACGAAAATTGTGAGGAATATTCGATACAGAGATGAGAAGAAACTGGGTCATGGAGCAATCAAACTTACCCAGATTTCGTTCACCCCAATGAAAAATCCTGTCTCAGTCTAAGTTTACTGAGAAAATTTTGTCAAGATGCAGCTTGAGTAAGAGAAAGAGCAGAATTAATTGTTGTAGAGGAATACAGTGTTGAGTCGTTAGCGTATGAGTGCATTTGGGTATTTTATAGAAGAAAGTACTTCGTTGATGAAAAGGAGAAAATATGTAGGAGACAGGACAGAGCCTTAAGGGACATTACAGTTGATGGAGAAAGGGGGACAAGCTGATCCATCAACAACCACAGAGATAGATCGGCCGGAGAAGAGCTAGATAAGAAGTAGCAAAGTGAGGGAGGGAAGCCAAAAGAGAAGAGCTTAGAGATGAGACCCCGATGCCAAACGCAGTCAAAAGCCTTAGATATGTCAAGGGCAGCTACACTTTACTCCCCAAAATCTTTCAGGAATGATGACCAAACATTAGTAAGATAGGAGAGAATATCATCAGTGGCTCTTGCCTTACAGAAGCCATACTGGTGATCAGAGAGAAGTTTATGGTTTTCGAGGTGCTTAAGGATATGGGAGTTGAGGAGAGGTTCAAAATATTTTAGAAATAGTAGGTGTTAAAGAAGGGTCAGAATGGTCACCCTGCTTAGGGATGGTATGTGTCAATGCCTGCTTCTAAGGAGAAGGAAAAGTTTTGGTCTTTAACAGAAGCAGAACAGATGAGCAAGCACAGGTGCAAGTTCAGATTCACACTTTCAGTACTTGGGGATGGATGCCATCAGGAACATAAACCTTGTTTGTGTCCAGAGAGAGAAGTACTTTTCAAACATTCCAAAAAGAGATTACAGGGAGGGGCATAGGACTATTAAGAGGAACATCAGAGGGTGAAGGAATGTAGAGTCTTTCATGCTGGAGTTAGAGGAGAAACAGGAACCAAAGTGAGTTGCTTTGTCTATAGGAGAAAGGAGAAATTAGTTATAGTTCCATTGATACAGAAAAGCAAAGGAAAGGTAGAACAACTGAAGTTGTTAGAGATGTCCTTTGGCTAATGACCGGAAAGACATATCAGTGGATGATAGGGAGAAGTTATTGCACTTCCTTTCAGTAAAGAATACTTTGCTTGATGGATGTGCTTGCAGTAATTACAGGCAGTGATAAAAACTTAATGGGGGTCAGAGGAAGGAGTTTTTCCAAGCCCAATTTGCCTGATCCCTTGCCTGAAAGGCCTTAGACCAGGAATGGTTGAACCATGCTTTGAAAGAGAGGTCATCTTTGAGGAAGAGGGGATAAATGCTTTCATTCCTGCAAGAATAACCTCTGTTATGCTTTTGGCAGAGACAGAAGCATCACCACATAAGAGACAGTAATTTATCCAAAGAAAGTCAGAAAAGACGATGCATAAGTTATTCCAATCAGCTTTGCGGAGGTGCCAGTATTTATGCTTAGAAGGGGCTGCTGGAGGGAGAGGTGCCGTTATGATAGATACATTTATGAGTGTGTGATTAGATGAAACAGTATTTTGGGGCAAGATTGTGTAGTTACAGCAGGATGAACTAGAAGTTAAAAACTGATCCAGAATATTAGGAGAGTGGTCACAGCAGTCAGGAATATGAGTAAGGTGGGAGATAGTTTGCTCTAAATCATTGAGAATATAGAATGTGAGGGCTGCAGTCCCTCCACCATCCATATGGGAGGAACTCAACCATTCCCTATGGTGAACATTGAAATTCCCCGAGGTAGAGGGTCTCGGCTTGCGGGTGAATGGATGCCAAAGTCTCATGGCAGGAATTTAGGTAGCAGAAGAAAGATATAAAATTTGTAGAATTGGGGGAACAATAGGCAAAACAGAGGAAAAGTGTGGCAGTTGGGTATACAAATGAAAATAGAAACTCTCAGTCCTTAAAATGTTTTTTTTACTTTGGAAACAATTATTTCATAAGAGTTGGACAAACATTATAAACATAGACAATAGGTTTGGGGTAAAGTAGAGCAGAAGTAGGTAACACACTTTCAGAAAATCTGTGTAAGTCTAGAATAGACGTCACTTTTTTAGCATTTGATATCATAGTTTTTCTCTCATGTGCTCGTTTTGCAACTGTAAGGAATGATATATGAGTGTGGATTTTGCTTTGCACCCCTTTAAAATTCATCTTTTTATATCAGTCAATTGGTAAGTGGTAAGGTCATGAGGGCTAGGGGAAATGTAGGGTTAAATAATATTACAATAATGTTTTCAAATTTGGAAATCAAAGAACATGTAGTTTTAATATTAAAGACTGCATATTTGAAGAAGTTTTCTATAATATTACTTTTTGTTACAAAAAATGTACAGTACACTGTTTATCTCTGCCAAGTGTTTTCATTTGGTTGGCACAAAAAGCAATGAGTTCAGATGTCTACAGAGATATAACATTGTAACTCTGTGTAGGAGAGATCTCATAATCATAAATTTGAGTCTTAAATTTATGTTGACATATGAACTTGACCAACATATTTGCAAAACTTGGATTAACTTGAATTCAGCTGTTATGAGGCATGGATGCATTCAGTGGAATGCATAGATAATAAAGGATAAGTATTTCTACACTACAGGTAAGTTTTCTTGCTTTATTACTGCATCATTCACTTCGTATATTGGTATACAGACCAAATAAAGCTTTTGCAGAATCTGAACAAGCTCCAGGTGAATGGCTTTGGGCAGCCCTCCACAGGATGGTCACCTTTTAATGTTCTTGCAGTATGACTGAGGACAATAAAAAAATGATGTCAGGACATTATAATCATCCCTCTAGTTCATTTGCTATTTGCAAGATATCAAGGAAAGTGTTATGAATGCATCACTGAATGCATCACTTAAACTACACTTTGTTGAGTTTGATTGTTTTTATCCCACTATTTATTTCCTTTTACTTCAAAGCCCTGCTTCTTCACTGAAAACTTGAAATTTAAGGAATTACAGATGCTACCCCTAAAATCCCACAATATATATTACAAATTATAGAGACCTGTAGGTAGAAATTTTGTTAATTTCTATCGACTTGCATGATGTCCATAAACTAGAAAAGTACCCAGGTATGATGTCTTGATTCTTCCAAAGACTGAACCAGGCTTTGAAGCACAGGGGAATAGTGGGTTTTGAAACTGAAATAATGTGTAATGTTTACCCTTACAACCAATCCTAAACTAACCTAACTTAGCTTACCCTACTCTGTATGAACCTAGTTCAGGCAAAGAAAAATTAGTTTGACTTAGGATAGATAGTTTGACTTAGGAGAAACCACACTAGCAAATGTAACTAGAACTACGCTTCAATAGCATAGTTTGCAAACATACCTTAGACTAGTCTTCAATAGCCTAGGAAATATCAGGATACACTAGCAAACATAACTTAGACTAGCCTTCAATAGCCTAAGCTAGTCTTCAATAATCTAGCAGACTAGTCTTCAGTGGCCTAGGAATAGCCAGGTTAAACTACCATAGCAAAAGTATCTTAGACTAGAGACTAGTCTTCAATAGCCTAGAAGACTAGTCCTCAATAACCTTGGAAATATCAGGATAAAACTACTTTAGCAAACGTAACAGACTAGAGACTAGTCTTCAATAGTCTAGTTGACTAGTCAACTTAGACTAGATAGAGACTAGTCTTTAGTAGCCCTAGGCAACTAGTCTTCAACAAGTCTTCAATAATCTAGGAAATAGCCAGGATAAACTACTTTAGTAAATGTAATTTAGAATAGAAAGACTCAGTAGCATAGTGGACTAGTCAACTTAGACTGGACTAGTCTTAGGTAGCCTAGACTAGTCTTCAGTAGCATAGTGGACTAGTCAACTTAGACTAGTCTTTAATAGCCTAGTAACTATCCTCAGTAGCCTAGAAGACTATCCTCAGTAGCCTAGAAGACTAGTCTTCAATAGTAGCCAAGAAGACTAGTCTTCAGTAGCCTAGTAGACTATTTTCAATAGCCTAGTGGACTATTTTCAATAGCCTAGTGATTAGTTTTAGTAGCCTAGTAGATTAGTCTTAAATAGCCTAGTTGACTAGTCTTCAATAGCTAAGTATACTGATCTATAATATCCTAGTAGACTAGTCTATAATATCCTAGTAGACTAGTCTATAAATATCCGAGTAGACCAGTCTTCAGTAGCTTAGTTAACTAGTCCTCAGTAGCTTAGGAAATAGCCAGGATAAACTGCTTTAGCAAACATATCTTAGACTAAACACTAGTCTTCAATAGCATTGTGGACTAGTCTACTTAGACTAGAGAGACTAGTCTTCAATAGCTTTAGTGGACTAGTCAACTTATACTAGAAACTAGTCTTCAATAGCCCAGTTGAATAGTCAACTTAGACTAGAAACTAGTCTTCAGTAGCCGAGTTGACTAGTCTTCAATAGCCTAGTGACTGGTCTTCAATAGCCTAGTAACTGGTCTTCAATAGCCTAGTAGACTATCTTCAATAGCCTAGTGGACTAGTCTTCAGTAGCCTAGAGGACTGGTCTTCAGTTGCCTAGTTGACTAGTCTTCAGTGGTCTAGTAGGCTAGTCTTCAATAGCCTTGGAAATAGCAAGGATAAACTACTTTAGCAAACATAACTTAGACTAGAGACTAGTCTTCACTAGCTTAGTTGATATGAGGACAAACTACTTTAGCAAACGTAACTTGGACTAGTCTTCAGTAACCTCGTAGACTAGTCTTCAGTAACCTAGTGGACTAGTCTTCAGTAACCTAGTGGACTAGTCTTCAGTAACCTAGGAGACAAGTTTTCAATAGCCAGGATAAGCTACTATGGCAAACGTAACTTAGATAGAGACTAGTCTTCAATAGTCTACTTGACTAGTCATCTTGGACTAGAGAGACTAGTCTTCAGTAGCTTAGGAAACTAGTCTTCAGCAGCTTAGGAAACTAGTCTTCAATAACCTAACTTAGTAAATAGCAAGGATGAACTACTTTAGTAAATGTAACTTAAAATAAAGACTAGTCTTCAATAGCCTATGTAAAATAGAGACTAGTCTTCAATAGCCTGTGTAAAATAGAGACTAGTCTTCAATAGCCTAGTAGACTATCCTCAGTAGCCTAGAAGACTAGTCCTCAATAGCATAGTAGACTAACTAGTTTTCAATAGCATAGTAGACTAGTTTTCAATAGGCTAGTGGACTAGTTTTCAGTAGCCTAGTAGACTAGTCTTCAGTAGCTTAGTTGACTAGTCTTCAGTTCCTTAGTTGACTAGTCTTCAATAGCATAGCTGACTAATCTTCAATAGCCTAGTTGACTAGTCTTCAATAGCCTCAGAAACATCTAGGATAAACTACTTAAGCAAACATAACTTAGACTAGAGACTAGTCTTCAGTACCCTAGCAGACTAGTCTTCAGTAGCCTAGTATTCAGTAGCCTAGTAGACTAGTCTTCAGTAGCCTAGTAGATTAGTCTTTAATACCCTAACAGACCAGATTTTAGTAGCTTAGTTGACTGGTCTTCAGTAGCCTAGTTGACTGCTCTTCAGTAGCCTAGTTGACTGGTCTTCAGTAGCCTAGTTTACTGGTCTTCTCTAGCCTAGTAGACTGGTCTTCAGTAGCCTAGTGGCTAGTCTTCAATAGTCTAGTAGCTAGTCTTCAATAGCCTAGTGGACTTGTCTTCAGTAGCTTAGTAGACTAGGCTTCAATAGCATAGGAAATAGCCAGGATAAACTACTTTAGCAAACTTAATTTAGACTAAATATTAGTCTTCAATAGCCTAGGAACTATAGACTAGAGATTAGTCTTTAATAGCCTAGGAACTGTAGACTAGAGATTAGTCTTTAATAGCCTAGTAGACTAAAGATTAGTCTTCAATAGCCTAGGACTATAGACTAGAGATTAGTCTTTAATAGCTAGTAACTTAGTCTTCAGTAGCTTAGAAGACTAGTCTTCAGTAGCCTAGACTAGTCCTCAGTAGCCTAGAATACTGGTCTTCAGTAGCCTAGTATCCATAGCCTAGTTTACTTATTTGACTAGTATTCAATAGCCTATATTCGGTAGCCTAGTTGACTAGTATTCAATAGTCTAGTAGACTTTGTTCAATAGTTTACTAGTCTTCAATAGTAGCATTGTAGACAAGTCTTGAATAGCCTAGTAGATTATATTTAATATCCTAGTAGATTATATTTAATATCCTAGTAGATTATATTTAATATCCTATTAGACTTTGTTCAATAGTTTACTAGTCTTCAATAGCCTTGTTCAATAGTTTACTAGTCTTCAATGGCCTTGTTCAATAGTTAACTAGTCTTCAATGGCCTAGTGACTTGTACAGTAGTTTACTAGTCTTCAATAGCCTAGTAACTATTTCAATAGTTTACTAGTCTTGAATAGCCTAGTGGACTAGTATTCAATACCTAGTTGACAAGTCTTCAATAGCCTTGTAAATAATGTAGTATACCCCAACTTGATCTGCCCTAGCTGGCTTAAGGTAGCCCAGCAAACTATCTTTTCAAAAAAGGATCTCTTCGTTGCTGATTGATAAAACCAACACTGCTTTCACTTGTAGCTTTTGTTCCTTTTGTCCCTGGTCACTGAATGATTTTGTCCACTTAAACTTAAAGGTAGTACGGGATTTTTGACGTTATCAGGTTTGATTAATTATGTGAGACTAGGAACACACAGAAATCCTGTGTATTCTAAGATTAGCCAAGTGAATCCAGAAATTAATACCCATCATGAAAATATTTTTACCTAAAGACTGAAAATTGGGGAATATCATAGCCTTATAAGAAAGGTGATAAGGAAAGTGTCTTGAATTACAGCACAGTCAGCTTCACATTAGTTGTAGGTTAAACAGTAGGAAAGATGAAAAAAAAAAATGACATTTCTCTGCAACCAAAGATCATGTCTAATAAATTTAGTAAAATTTTTTATTGTTATTTATGCCAACTGAAACTCAAAAGTACCCTCTGATGTGATATCCTTAGACTTTTGAAAGGCATTCAGTAAGGTACTACGAAAAGCTTACTATATTGATTAGAATCACACAGTATAGAGGATGATCTATGTGCATGGATTAGTGACAGTCTAACCAACAAAAAGTCCCTTGTAGTTGTAATGGCAAGCCTCAGACTGGCTGACTATGATGAGTGGTGTGACACAGAGGTTTATCCTTGGCTCTTTTCTTTTCACAGTATATATTAATGATCTCGAGTTGTATATTGTATATATGAACTCCAAATCTTCTGATGATACAAATTGAAATTTAGAGCTGTGATTGGGGAGGACTATGAAATTATTCAAAGAGATCTTAACTTATAGGGTGGTCAGACAAATGGCAGGTAAAAATTAATGCTAACAACGGTAAAGTTATGCAAATTTGCAGATAAGAATGCTAAACACATTTATCAAATGTTTGGTTGTTTACTGACTTAAGTAAAAAAAGGGAAAGATCTAGCAGTATGCAAAAAACTTAATGCAAGGTTTCATTGCTAGGAATATTGACTACAAACCAGAAACAGTTCTAACCCTGTTTTATGTTTAAGTAAGATCACACTTTGTTCATGCAGTCCAGTTCTGATCTCCAAACTACAAGAGAGATGAGGAAAAACAGCAAAACTGATTCCACTTATGAGAAATGTGGCATATGAAGATAGCTGAGGAAGGTTAGATATCTTTCCTCCTACGAAGAATGCAGTTTGCAGTAACCTTATGCAAGTTTTCAAAATTTTGAATAGATTTAACAGCATAGATTACAAAGATCTTTTGAAATATAAGATAATACAGTTACTAGAAGTGATATAAAACTTAAAGCTAAAAGATGTAACACTGATGTGGGAAATTTATTTTTTTGCATATTGATGCATTGAGTACTGGAATAAGTTACCATCAAATGCTAGTAATGTTAAGACTGATGAATACCTTGAAAAACTGTTTAGATAAATTTTCATCAGTTTTGGTATATGCAGGATGGACAAATAAAAGAGGTGTATGTACACATTTATACCTTTTTCTCATTCCAGACTCTGAGGATGTATTGTAATACAGCAGAGAGTGGGATAATGCAGTAAGATTTCTTTGTATATATCTCTGATGCCTGTTCCCTTCAAGAACTCCCTCAAGGGATTGGCCCCTGCTAAAGTCTCCATAGTGGTGAACTTGCAGTGCAGTAGGATTTTCGTTTGTTTTATTCTGTCAAGGATAGGGAGAGAGCCTTCTTGCTGTTCTATTTTAACCTTATCTACTTAGAATTGTAATAGAACTGATTTAAGCTAATAAAATAGTCATGAGCCAGTGGACCCTTTGTTGTCTCTTTCTCGTGTATTCCCATGCGCAGGTGTATTAACCCTATAACTTCTCTAGACAGACATTTACTTGAACCAGGTTACTCTTTTTGATAGATATCTTTGCATTGAGTTTTGTGCCTCTATTTCAAGGCTGTGCTGAGCCTGAGTGGGGCTCCCTTCTGTCAGTCATCCTTTAGCCATGCCATGTCATGCCATGCCAATGACTGCACATTTTCATGAATTTTCTTGGAAGGAAATTGAGTAGCTTAAAGTAGATGTAGAAAAGATTATTGTGACTTACTTGACAACGATGATCTGACTTTGGATCATGTGGGGAGTGATTTTACAGATGCTGGCTTTTCCAGCATTGAACACTGACCAAGATGAGGCAGGAGTAGACATTTCAAACAGAAGTGGAGGCAGTGGTTCCGTCATCTGAGTGATGTTGAAAACACTTTCTCTGACTCATGCAGCTGGTAATTTTATGAACCTTTATATTTATTCTTTTATGAAAGTACAGTATTATCAGTGGATCTTGTTGATTATAGCAAGAAAAGCTTTGTTACATAAGATAAGAATAATAATCAATGAATTTTTTGGATGTAGATAAAGTAAATGATGAAATGTGCAGTGGCACATGACTCATGTGTTACTCCTACACTTTTTAGTACATTGTGCTGAAACTTCTACAAAACCTCTACATATTATGAGAGTGAAAGTAGTGGGTGAAGTACACTTCTGAAGTGATTTTTTTTTTCAGTATTATTTGAATATCTCTGAAATTGTTTAGCTAAATACATTTTGCAAACGATTTGAAAAACTGGATAGTTTCTGGGTAGGAAAGGAATCTTAGTTGAGACTTATGGGGTTAAAACCCTTTGAAGATGAAATGATGTTGATTATATAGCTTTAGAGTAAAGGAATAGGTGTACAGTCTGTGAAGACATATAGCATGGGTGTCAACATAAAAATTGTTGTGTGGCAGGCTACTACAAGCAAGAATGTGAGGGTAGCAGTGCTAAGGCTTAGAATGCTGTAAAGCCCAGTTGGAAGATCACCCAGTAAGTTAGATGTGGACTGAAAAAAAGAGGACTACCAAAACATTCTGTTATAGTACTTGCCAAAATGAATTATGCCAATGCACTTTACAGGACTTTTACTATACATATAATTTACTATTCTAACTATCTATCTACATATCTGATGCCTGTTCCCTTCAGGAACTCCCTCAAGGTGGTGGCCATGGCAAAAGAGTCTCCATAACTGGTTAACTTTAGTACCACTTTTTAGCCTTGAGTGTCTTACCCTTAACAGGCCACAAGCAGAGGGCAACTATAGCAGTGTTTTCAGAGGCTCTTACCTAATGTTTCTACTGAGTGCTACCACCTTACGTGTCTATCTAATGTTCTAAGGTAAAAAAATAACACGTATTTGGAATAAATTATTCTTTCCTTTACTTGGCATCTGGTGTGTGATGCTGTTTGATGGGAGGCTACTACAAGCAAGGAAGGGGAGGGTAGCAGTGCTGAGGCATATAATGCTGTAAAACCCAGTTGGAAGATTGCTTAGTAATTTAGGTGTGGATTGAATAAAGAAGACTACCAAAACATTCTGTCATAGTACTTGCCAAAATGAATTATGCCAAAGTACAGTATAGAACTTAAGTATACATTTACTTTATTATTTTAGCTATTTATCTATATCTCTGATGCCTGTTCCCTTCAGGAACTCCCTCAAAGGGATGGTCACGGCAAAAGAGTCACCATTAGTGCCTCACTCTTAACCGGCCACAGGCAACTCGTACCTAATGTTCCTACTGACTTCTGCTACCTACTATATCTACCTAATGTTCCAAGGTAAAAATAAACTTATACTTGGAATAAATGATTCACGTATTTGCTTGACATATGTTGGGATCTTAATCAAATTATAGAAATTAATACCAGATATGTAATATAAATTCTCACTTATCATGCCTTAGGACTAATGCTGTTGTGGATATTGGGATTTTGCAACAAATTTCCTGTAGGCTTGTGATTGACTAGCAGGTACAGATAAAGAAATGCAAAGGAATAGAATAAGATGAGGTTTCTGAACTAAGATTGATGCAGAATTTTGGAAATTCATAGAAATAGTGTAAAAACACTTGAAATGTAGCAGGATCATAAATTTTGCTGTAGATTTTACTGAGGAATTCAGAAGGCAACAGACCATTGGTTCCCTTTAAGGCTGTTGGCTGTTCGTGATATTGGAAGATTAGCAATGGGATCACCTCTGAGCACAGACATGGCATACCTTTACATGAAAACTCTAGAAGGGGACAGTTTTGAAAACTCTAGTAGGGGACAGTTTTAACAAGATCATGAGTAGAGAATACAACTAACGTACAGGACAAACTCAGACGACTGAACAAGGTCAGTTGTAGGATAAAGTTTACAGTTGAGGAGGAGGATAATGGAAAACTTCCATTCCTAGACACAGTAATCTGGAGGACTGATTTGGCCCCAAGGTTCTCAGTGTACAGGAAGTGTACCAACAGACACAATTTTCTTCATTTCCTTTCAGCTCACAATGATAGGACCAAGTCAGATGTCATCATAGGATTCTTTGTCAGGGCCTTAAGGATATGTAGCAAGGAGCACCTGGAAGAGATGAACTATGTTGGGGAAGCGGTTGTGAAACTGGGCTATCCCTAGAGTCAGTTTATTAAACTTCAAAACACAGACAGGAGAATGATTGAAAGAAAAAAGCAGAGTAATGAACAGGATGACCATAGTAATGAGTCAGATGGTTTAGTGAGGAACAGACTTCCACTGGTGCCTAACTCACAAAAGGCACAAGTCTTAGTTTCCTGAAAGGAAACAGGATGATTATTGCTGCATCATCTGGAAAGAAGATAGGGGATCTTACATGATGAAAACGAAGTGGACAAGACAACACCAATAACACAAGCAGTGTGGTTTGTGAAATCCCATGTGATGAATGCAGGCAAGCATATTTTGCTGAAATGGGACATGGGTTTGAAAGAAGAGTGACACAACACAAAAGAGACTTAAGGAACCATAGAATGTCTAATTCTCTCCTGTTACACGTGGGTAAGAAGGGACATCTATCCAGGTGGAATGGAGCCGTGATGTTGTATCATAGGCTAGACAGGAGGGCAAGAAAGGCTCTAGAAGTGGCACATATGCAAGTGGAAGACTCCAAAAACATGAAGTCGGGCTTCGTCAGCTGGACAGAAATTCCAGGCCATGTTGCGATACATGAATGGTCGACAAGGAGAGCAGGACCAGCAGGCCAGTCCAGCCAATGGGGGAAGAGAACTAAACAGGAACTAGGCCAGCAGGGTGAGGAATGATGCATGTATATAAACTTGTGTTTTTCCCTGATGTATTATTTTACTTGAAGAAGACCTTTTGTCAAAACATCTAGAATAAAGTTTCAGCCCCAACCTCATGTTTCTCTATCTCCTCATTATCTTCATATTGGAAAATATCAGAAACTCTGATTAGTGTGGTTAGAATAGGAAGGCATACAAATAATTCAGAGAGAAAAACTCCAAGTTGTTTTTGTGTTGAAGGAGGCACAAATAAAAACTGCACATTGTCATTGTGATGAAGGAGGCACAAATAATGTTAGTCTTGGACTTGAAGTGAAATATTAATCAAGTCAGTTATTAATATTTTTCAGTATTACATCACTAAGGTCAAGGTATTGCCAGAATGTGAAATATGGAGGAGGCTTACATAGAAGTTTGATATGATATTTAAAGCAGTAGGGTCATGTACTCAGGTGAATTCTCTTCAGGCACTGATGACGCAAGAGTTGAGATGTTTTATGAGGATGGAGGCCTATTTCCTCCTTTTATCAGCATAAAACTTGAAAGTCTCATACTTATGCTTGTGAAATAGAAAATATATGGTTGATAATTTTAGATACAATTCCCAGTCCAAGCTTTCTTTGATGTTTGTAAGTGAATGGTAAAACTGTTGTTAAATGTGAATGTACTGGATATTTCAACTTCTCAGGTCTGTGGTACAGCATAAGTATACATGTTGTTAGGAAACATTGATATTGATATATGCCATTTGTAGATTGCTTAATTTGTCAATTGGATTTTTATTTCAGGAAAATAGCTTTTATGTGAAAAGTATATCAAGCATATTGTTTTGACTTACAGTTAACAAAAGAGGATTTTGACACAAATGCTCGAGAACTTCTGGCCCTTAATTCAGTGCACTTACACAATGAGTTTCTTCTAGCAATCCTTACCAAGTGCCAGCTGTTTACCTCCTCCTCATCCTCAACATCTCGTGTTGATACACACCACCGCCATGACGATCAGGTAATTATCATGTGCCTAATGTATTATGCAGTTTTACATTCATTCTGCATTGGCTGATGAAATAATTGATAGAATTTTCATCTAGGTTTCATAGTTGTATTTCTCTTTGTATAAGAACATTATACAGACAATTCTGCATGATGTGAGGACACTTTCCACGTCTTACAGTAAGAATTAGCAGATTTTTATGATTACCCTGCAGCTATTGCTATGCTATGTTCACCAAATTTCAAAGATTGGACAATCAAGCCTCTGTTTATTGCATAAAAACTACGGAGGATCATTTGACATTATGTTAGAAATAGAATACCTTAACAATTCTCATGAAAGTGTTGTATCCATTAATCACTAATGCTGGAAAGATTTTGAGTGTTTACTCTGTGTAGCAGCTGGTAGTTGTCATTTTTTTTTCCTTCACTTAAGAAAAGAGTGCTATGAGCATCTGAGAGAACATTTGCTCATGAGGGAGTGAAAACATTAGTTTTACCTTGAAAAAAATGGGGCAGAACGCTGACAATTCATTCCAATTCTTTCACCATGAAAATGTATGGGATTAGCAGATGCTAATCCACAGGCTAAACAACCATATTATAATCTGTCCAGTGCCATGATGTCTCTGTAAAGCTAGTATAGCATAGTTCACTGAACCCCAGTCATTCATTTCTTTTGCTTGGATTGTGGTGACATGATATATGGGTGATGTATCTACTTTTGTTCCTCCTCTTCTCAGTGACTGATAAGTATCGCTTTCATCCATTCATAATCTAAAAGACATGAATCATAAGAACTTAGTTCTTTTTTTCTTTACAAGAAATGACATAGGCAGTGCTGGTATCTCTTCAAAATGATGGTGTTACTTCCCACTTTAATGTGGCAGTAAGACTTTTTCTTGGTGGCCAAGTCAACTTTTTTTTTATTTATTTATTTGTTTTTTCTTTTTTCTTTTTTTAAGCTGACATGGCACAGGCAGCTGAGGCCCTAATCAAGGCCATCCCATTAACGCATTTGGACGATACTTACAAGGAAGGAGTGCAAATGACTGGGAGATGTATAAGAGAAAGCAGCAGGAGGTCAAGAG